>BMAV01022793.1:100083-131925 GCA_019973955.1 Trichonephila inaurata madagascariensis
TTTTTTTTATATATTAATTAAAATAAAGAATGAATCAATGGTAACAAACAAAAACAAGAGTCCAACAACATATATAGAAAGAAAAATGGCAAGGAAAATTGCTTTCTAGTTTGTCACTTAATAAGGTGATTCTGTCATATGTATATACATATTTATAAGAATTGTACTTTTTAATAAAAAGTAACTAAAATAAAATTTTTCTTTGTTGACCTAAGTAGAAATTTACTTAATTTTTTTTGTATATTGTTGCTAAATAAAAATAGAGATTGATATATAAAATGTTTGCTGACATACATTTAAACTTATTTCATTCAATCATTTCACATTTAATTTTATCAAATATCACTGATATTTACCTAATTCCTATACATATTTTATTTAATTAAAAAAAAAAAAAAAAAGAGAGAGAAAAAGAAAACTTCAGACCTTAAAATTACAGTAAAAAAGATTTTACAATTTCATTTTTTTAATGTAAAACACAGAAATGGGCTGGAAGGGAAAGAAAACGCACTCTTGCAAACAAATCCACACTTAATACAATTAAGTATTGTGTTATTCAGAATGAATTCTGAATTTGTATACCTGATGTTGACTATTCTTCAGCATCCAATTTACACTTCTAAGAGTAATTATTTTTTTTTCGTAAATTTTATAATTCATCATCATAAATGATTAAACAGCCCAGTTAAGAGCCAGTCCTCTCCTCTGAATATTTATCCGTAATGACTTCTGATTGATCTTTAATTTCTAGTTCTTTTCAATAATTGTGAGAAAATCAAACTTTTTATAATTCATTCTACACTAAAAACTAATGATGAAAACTTAATTTTTTTAAAAAAAATGTCTCGATTCATGATAAATATTCTAATAAATTAATACTTTTAAAACACTATTCTTATGTTAATGATATAAAAAATGGAATATGTATAGTATATTATAATTGCACATACATGAACATGCATTCCACACAAGTTACATTAAACAAACCAAAGCACCTTTCATTTTAATAAATAGCTAATGACTCTCATATCTTTATATAATCTAATTAGAAAAACTGAAAGATATTTATACTTTATAACTGAAAATCTTTATTTCATTTAAGAAATTTAATATTTCAAGATAAAAATACTCTGAACTTCTGATGCACAGAATGAAGTCGTAAAAATATCAACTACTCTATTCAACAGAAAAGAAAATTTGTAAAAATATATATTTCTATCTGAAATAAATTTAAAAATAATATTTTTAAGTTTAAAGTATCCCTTTATCAGCCATAAAATGAGCTCTAATCTTAAGGCAAAAATAAGAGTATTAATAATCCAAATTTTCATTTAACAATAAAAAATGTATTAAAAGAAAAAAATTCACCACTTTTGGTTAATTTACCAAAGTAATATTAATATGAACACATTTTATAATAAAAGAGTAACACAAAGAATACTTTTTTTCAATGTTTAGAATTTTATTTGAAAATTGATAGCTAAAATTTTGAACTTATTTCTAAATTTTTAAACTTTTATTGCAAAACTTACTTTGTGCAAGACAAGGAAGTAATAAGTATACACTGCTGTTTACTTCAAATAAAAAATTAATGAAATCAGTGCTATATAAATACACAATACTGGATTCATACACATTTTCAGACATCACTAAAATACAGTAGCAGGGAAGTTATAAATAACAAATTTGAAATATAAGTTTCTAAAATCATTAAATATAAGAAAAGGATTTAAAAATCATATTTTAAAATAAAATTTATATATCAATAAATTCTTTAAATAAAAGCTCCATTATAAAAGAAAAATAACAATTAACTTAAAGCTACACATTTGAAACCCAGATTTTAAAGGAAAAGTTGACTTTAATACTGCTGAATGATTCCCAGTAAAAAATAAAAACTTTTAAGTCAAAATTTACACTATTTTTTACATTAATGATGTTTAACCCCCACAAACACCTCCCCACCCCCCCCCGGGGGGGGGCGCTACTTAGAAAAAAGTATTTGAATTTAAATTTCAATTCAAATATACTTTAAAGAACAATATCAATTTGACAATTTACGGTAAAGCAATACACAATTTGAAATTTTTAATCTTGTAAAGTCTAAAATAACTTTGAAGGGGAAAAAAAAGTACAAAATATTAACTCCTACAATATTTCAAGGTGATACAATTGTTTCCTGATTTATATATCCAAATGAAAAGGTACAAATATCTGGAGTCTAAATTTTAATGAAAGTTGGAAATGTACAAAAGCACAGGACAAGTCTAACAACACATTGACGTATGATATATAACACCAATGCCAATATGCACTGATGGAATATGGTACAAAAGTGTCTTTACAGAGGTAACATTCACAACAGAACTTTCAAAACTAGCTGGACAACATACATAAGTTTGGAAAGCAAGAAAAAAATTTACAGGAATCACCATGCTAGAATCATTTTGACGTCATCATGGTTACGAACTCTGAAAACAGAAATAAAAGGCACATTAGCATTATCTAAAAAACAGACCACACATACAAAGGTACAGATATTCATCTAAAATTGCCTATATAGAAATCCTTAAAAAAAAAAAAACACAAAAGACTTTTTTTTAATAAAAAAAATTAAAATACTAAACAAATAAAATATAATAAAAGAGTTATAAATTTCTTTACTCTACCCAAGTTTTAATAAATTCAATTTTATTATATTTCCCCCCTTTCAATTATCATAAGGAATATTTATTCAGGCTTTATAACAAAGCTAGTATAATTTAGATTCCAGAACATTTAATCTTTTTAATATATATCTATTTAATTATTTTTTTTTAACTATCAACTTCTTAAAAAATTATGTTTCTTAGTTTCTGAACTTGCCACTAATACTAAGTTTTTAGAACCTCACACTTAAAAGATTTAATGCATTAAAATTGTACCGATATAAAGTACATGCTGCAGATTTATTTCCATTTCTTCATTAAAATAGTTTAAAAATTTGGCAAGTGAAAAAAAAAGCCATTTAACAATACACTCTACATATTATACTTGCTCTAAGGAAAAAAAAAAAGGCATATAACATTCCATGAATAAAATGTTGTGTATGATATACTTAACCTATAAAAAAGTAGACACCCATAATTCAAAATATATTTCAAAATTATGAGCAGGGTAATGTAACTTTAAAAGTATAACCTTACAATATTTTTGGAAATATATTTGTTTGTAAAATTAATTTGATATAGAAGGGAAAACCTCGTCATTTTTTAACAATCACTTTTACAACATTCAAATATCAGGGTATTTGTCCATTCTGTATTTTTACACTTTACTGTGCTTAATCTGTTATAATTTTTTAAAAAAAAAATATAAATAAGATTCTTTTTTTTAAAATTTGAAAGTATCTGCAAGCTTGATTAGCCTTTCAAGTTGTTTTCACAAGATTCAAATTAGTATTGAACTAATTTTTTTCTACTTTCCTCAGAATTGGCCACTTATCTTAAACCTGACAGAAATTTTGGAAAACAGTAACTCACAGTTCAACAGTATATCAAAAATGCACAAAAAATTTCCTTCAGTTCATCCCACATCTATATAAATCCAACAATTGAAAATCAAACAATATAAAAATTAATGATCCATGAAGTACCAATACAAAAAATGATTCAGATTTCCAGTAACTCTGCCAAATACAAAAAAGATGATATTTATCCTTTCCCAAACAAAATTAAACAGCCCATTTGTATGACCTGTTTGAAAACCATCAAATTTGTTTTATTTTGACAAGGTATTTCTTCCTTACTATTCATATACTAATATAGCAAATAAATTAAAATGCTTATTCATATAAATTAAAAGATTCAGAATAATACTGACTCATGTACCCTCTTTAATAAAATGAAAATACATTTCCACATAATATTAATAAAGATCCCTTAATCATATTAATTCTTAATTGAGTTTTATCCATACAGTTCATGAACATACAAGATGTGCAATTGCGAGGGGAATCTTATCTGTACGAAAAATAATAAGAATTTTACTTGAAAGTTTTAGACATTATATAATATAGATTATGCTTCCTCCAAAAATTACTCCAATAAAATTAGAATAAAATATATAATAAGTAAGGCAAATAAAATGAAATTCCCACAAGTATATTTAATATTTAAGAATATTTTTTAAAGTTAAACAAAATGTTTCAATTTGTAAAAAATGTAACAAAAAAAAAAATTATCTTCAAAAGACAATTCCAAATACTAAAACCTTAAATAAGTTTTTTTTTGACATAATAAATGCTTTGTTTAAAATTATGAGGTAAAAAACATTTCACTAAAAGTCTTGCCCATTTTTTCTGGCAATATATTAATTCCATGTTGAAAAAACAATAAGTCTTTTGAGGTTATTCAAGAATCCCATTCGACCAATTTTTTAGTAACTACATTAAAATGGAAGGGTTGCTCAGCCAGGCAATGTGCCATCAAACAGAATAAGAGTTTAATCAGTCTGGTGAATGTGACAGGTGGCAAAAAACTTTCCATTTAAGAATTTTTTGGGAGGTTTTCACAGGTTTTGAGATGTGTGTGTGTCATGTAACAAAATTATTTTGTTGTGTATTTGCTCATAGAGTGGCTGTTTTTCTTTTAGGGCTCGACTGAAATGCACCAGTTGAAGTCAACAGGGATCTCTTGAGATAGTCTCATTTGGTTTGAGCAGCTCATAATAAATTACACCCAGCTGATCACACCAAATGCAGAGGATAAGCTACAAACCATGGATATTTGGTTTTACGGACGATGTCAATGCATGGCCAGACTTATCCCATGATCTTCCACATTTTGGATTATCATATTGTATCCATTTTTCATTGCATGTCACACTATGTGGTGCAAAAAATCTTCTTTTCTACCGCTGAAACAGTAGTTTACATGTGAGAAAACGCATTCAACATCTCTCAGCTTCAACTCGCAGCATCCAATGCCCTTGCTTCAGGATCAATCCTACTGCTTTCAAATGTTTCAGAACCGTTTACCCATCTACTTGCAATGGATTTTTCAAGTTCAACTAGTATCTGTGGATGGGTCTTTTGATTAACCAATTCCTCCAATTCTTTTGTATTCAAACCTTTTGACGCACCAGGGTGCTCTTTATCCTCAAGTTCAAAATCATTATTTTTGAAACATCAAAACCTGTTTCTGCATGTCATTTCTGACAGAGCATTGTCATCATAAATCTCAACAAGAGAATCCAGTGTACTTAAACTATAAATTACTTCAGAATAAAATAGTGCAATAAAATGCCCCGCAAATACACTTTATTTGCTACCAAACTAGACATTTTTAGAACCAATTAAAACACGTTTTCTACAGTATGGCAAATTAACATATACTGAAGTTCAAGGTTATGTACAGTACTTCCCTGCAGATGCATTACCATCTGATATTACATGCATATAGTCCTAGTGTACTGCCATTTATTAGGAAACAGCAAGAACTTATTCAAGATCCTAACACAAGAATTCTTTTAATGCAAAATCTAAATATTTAAAATTTTCACAGTTACTATTAAGTTATTACAAATTATGCAGATAAATACTTTATTGCTTATGTAACAGATTTGTTATATTTACTTGCTATTCTTAAACAATTTAGATGTTAGTGCACTTTACTAATCATTTTTACATGATTTAATGAATTCCGTAAAAACTTTTTATAATCTGTGTAAATAAAAGAAGTATACACATATTTTTTCTTTTAAGATTAAAAGAAACATTTAATTACTCACAAACTTAATTCTTGAAATTTTTTTGCTAAAAGCTACATATAAATATAAATTTGAGCCAAGATTCCCACCCCCCACTCTTTATCTGTACAATACAAAACCACAAAACAAAAATTATTCTAAATATGATTATAATACAAAAAAAAAAAGTATTCAGTAAGTATTAAAATAAGTCTTCCCATATATGTTATTTACTTAAGACATGTGGATGTTATCTGGTAAAACTTTAAAAATTCAGAGGTATTCAACACTTTTTCTTTTGGATTTTGATAAATAAAACTCAAAAGTAACTGACAACACATTATTTAATATAGCATCAGTATAAAACATCAATGCAATGATTTTTTTTTTGTATCAACCAATAATACCTTGTCACTTTCTCTTGTAGAATCAAATTGACAAAAATATAGAAAATTTTACTTATCTCAAAAAGTTAGTTTTATCCTCAAATAAATAACATTAAAAACATAATTGTTTATCAAAAAAAAAGTTTTCACTTTTTGTCCAAAAGAATTCCTCTATCCCAAGATGTGGAAAAAATGATTTCCTAGGTAATTTTACCCGATTTCTAAAAGCCCCCCCCCCCTCCTTTCACGTATATTCCAAAAAATTATAGCACTCAAATAAGAAGCATAGAAACAAATAGCAATCTAAACAACTAAAACTGAAAGCTTGATAGTAAAGAGAGAAAGCTCAATAGAATTGCCTCTGATAGACATCTAAGAAAGCATGGATGTTCAATCGATATATCACTACCTTTGATTATGTTTGCATGGTTAGTATCCCAAGTTAAATTACAACCCTGCTTTCCTTTGGTCCGTAGCATTGGTCCACATGACAGCAAGCCATAGGGGTAAATTTACTTAGAAGAACCTCCCTGGCATGCAAGCTTAAAATCTGAAATAGAGTGTATATTTTCGGTTTTGGAGCCAAAAAGCTAATTTTAGCCTTTGATTAAGAGGACAGATTAATAATGAATGGGGGAGATGTCTTAAACAGAAAATAAGAAGCTTAGATTTCAAGAAAAGGTTCGAAATAATTAGTTCGCTCATATCTATTCCTCCAGAAATATAAAAAGAAAAATCAAGAGCTTTTTGTTCAATTATAAACATAAAACCTATGTTGATCTTAATTATTTTGCGCTACAAAAATGGAACAAAAAATGATTGTTAAGGTAACAAAACTGTAACGAAGTTAAAATATGAAAATAACTGCACCTTTTTAAAAATTCCTTTCTTAATTACTTATCAAAGCACAAAACTATTGCCTAGTCCCGAATGGTCACTTTTAAATTAAGTATTAAATAATCAACTATACATTCAAAAACCTGCATCCATTTCTAAATTATATCAAATACAATATTTTATATTTAACAATTTAATTACCTTCATAATTCACTTGACCGTCTCCATCAATATCAGCTTCCCTAATCATTTCATCCACTTCCTCATCTGTTAGTTTCTCTCCAAGATTTGTCATCACATGACGCAACTCTGCCGCACTTATAAAACCATTGCCATCCTTGTCAAAAACCCTAAAGGCTTCTCTAATTTCTTCTTCACTGTCTGTATCCTTCATCTTTCGAGCCATCATAGTTAAAAACTCTGGGAAATCAATTGTTCCATTACCTGTAAAACAAATACAAAATATAAAAATTAGAATGCTATTAACAAAAAGAAATTAAGAATTAACTTAAAACAATCAGTGAATATAAATCAGGATTCAGTGCAAGAAGAGACATTTTTATTTATTCTGTAACAGCTTGTTGTTCCATAGAAATTATAGTTGACCATTTTTGCCAAACAAAACTGCTGTTAAACAATGCAGCTTCACAAGCAAAATAAAGCATTCATTGGTACTTTTGAATACCATGAGAGATTGTTGGCTTACAAAGTGATTGGCTTTTGTGTTTGGCAGATGCCATAATTTTATCAATATTCATGGTCGACAGAATAATACATAAACACTAAAATTTTACTAGAAATTAAAAATCGTATCATATATGTATGTGAAAAGAATCAACAAAGAAAATGAACCACTGTAACTTTAAATTAGTTATACAAGAGGAAAACAAATTTTGTGTTAAAGTTGAAACAAACTTTTCATTTATATTGTTTTATAATACATATTGAATATCAATATATTTACCAATGATAATTTACAGTGTGTCACTCTCTTTTAAAACCCTTAGATAAACACAACATAACACAATCCCTAGCTATAGTTTTTGCTTCATGTATAAGACTATAAAAATTTAAATTATTTTCAATTATTAAAATCATTAAAAAACTATATTCAATAAAAAATTCAGATCCAGCAATATATATAAATAGGCACATATATAATATGCAGAAGAAAATAAAGCTTAGAAAAATTACATGACCAGAATAACACTTTTCCTTAAAAAATTAAAACATATGAATGAAATTTGAATCAAATTTCTATTTCATGGGAAAAGAAAGATCACATAATGAATCTGTAATTTCTATGTTTCATCATTTATGTCCTCTTATTATATTCTTATAAAATGTACATGTATCTCAGAAATAAATTTACTCATTTGTTAAAAAGAATCTATGTAAGACAACAGAATTTATCTTAAAAGACTAAATATTTACATTTATTCCACCAAGAAGCAAATTTTTTAATATATTATGAGATTTTATTTTAAAAGTAATTTCTCAGTACTTATGTTAATATCACTGACCAATTTTACCAAATAAAAGACATCACCAAAAGCTGTCATCGTTATTGTTTTGGAACATGTAAAGAAATGGTTTTCTACTACTGCTGCATATTGCAGCATTTGGCAACGTCATTCGAATGGAAGAAAATCTGGTGGACCATATAATACATAAGTATAGTTTCTCTTCAGTTTTGATAGATTTAAGAAAGACTACGTAAAAAAATAGTCTTTAAACATATAATTAATACATTCTTCCAATGTATATCTTAAGAAGAATTTCAAAAATTTATAAAAAGGTAAAACATAAAATAATCTTAAAAGTAAATGTATTCCTTCATTCATGCTGCATAAGTAAACAATTCTACCAAAATTAAAGTTATTTAATGAATGGATTGCTGTAATTATACATCCAGAACAAAAATAAAATTCATTCATAATTAAACAATTAAAAAATGATTTTTTTGAATTATTTATATATAGCATTTTATATCAAGAACTAAACAGCATGGAGAATTCATACATACATTTTAAAGACTGCTCATGACATAATCAAAAGCTAATTAACTTTAATTCTGTTTCATTGAGAAAGCTAATTATAACAGAAAAGTTGAGAAATGAAGAAATATAATTCAGTTTATATTCCAATAATCTGATTTTATAATTTTTTAAAAACATTTTCATTTTTGTTACAAGCAGAGACAAAGGAATTGATCTTTTAAGGCGGAAAAAAGTGTAAACAACAGTTGACGCTTATTTTTTTCTTACTGTATTAACAAATAGAAACATTTATGACCTGCAGATAACTACTAATTAGTACATTTCGAAAACTTTTAGAACATGATACAATGTGTTCAAGCAAAATAAGCTGTAAAAGTTAAATCGAAATTATATATTTTTCCAAACATAAATTTATTTACATACATATTTATGAAGAATTTTAGCTCTATTAATATACCATATTCACTCGAATCTAAGCCACACCATTTTCCCAGTGTTAATGCTAATGAAAATCAGGTGTGGCTTACAATCGTAGGCAAAACAATTGTTGGATGGGGAAAATTGAGTTTCCTCCCCTTTCAAAAGGAAACATTTAACCATCTGTTCTGGCCAACTGTATCAATGACTTATCCCATTCTGCAATTTATCTCCAGTATTCAATGTGTCCTAAACATTGTTGTCTACTCAGCTATTTTTTTTTTTTTACAAAGGCTTTCTTTTAATCACCTACACATGAAAGATATCATTAATAGCATCAAGATGAGTTCACTATGATGCAAGTATGAAAAGGGAAGCAATTTATATGCAGGAAAAAACAGAAACAGAGCAGCGGTCATTGAAATTTGACATGGATGAAACAAATATACATGAATGGCATAAGCAAAATGATATAATTTTTGTTTGTAAATGTCCAAAAGTCTTTAATAATTTTTTCATTCTTCTATAATACATACTTTAAAAAATATGTTGCATAACAAATGCATTGGACGGCACGGAAGACGACAGACACCATGTGGGAAAATGGGGACATCTGCAACAATTCCAAAGTCAGCTGTGACAATGAGAGTGACGAATCATTTTCGAAACACGATACTGATGTGGTTAGAGTATGTAGGTTCATGTATGTATTTGAAAGCTTTTAAAACAGGTAAAATAAATTACTAACTTATTATACCTCATTAAAAAATTTTTAAATTTCTTAAGTATCACATATTGATGAACTCTTAAAAACATGTAGTTGAGGGTGCAGCTTAGAAACAATGACATATTTTTATAAAAACATGTGGAGAATTTCGAGTGTGGCTTAGAATCGAGTAAATACAGTATATCCAACATGTTTAGCAACGATAAATGTAAGTCAAATTCAATTGGTAGTTGCGTATTATCACAATCATATTGGTGACATTATATGAAACGAAGTACATGGTTGCCAATTCAGTGCATACGACACGTGCGAAATCGGGGTTTCCAACTTGGTGAGTTATCTTATGTATTGGCATTGTTGTGACAGCACTTAAGTACCATTCAATTCATTGAAAACAATGCCAATCAATATCTACTCCATTAACCGCTAAACTGCCGATGAAAAATTGCACTATTTGCTACCCCACTGCCCCTATTTTCCCCAAAGGTGTATACAGTTATTTGACTTACTGGGGAGAGAAAAAAAGGCATAAATAAGAAAATCCTTCGTGAACACTATCAAGGTCCTTGCATTGCATTCCAGAGCCTTTGGAATGGTTTTACAGATAGCAGTCAATGTAAAGGTTCATATTTCAGAATGCCACAGGGGTAGTTAACGCAACAGCTGAGCAAGACCTATATATACATCCTTGGATTAAAGGATTAATAAAAGTTTATAGGTTCAATAAGCTAGAAAAATAAATTTAGCAGATTTACCATTAATAATAAAAAAAAAACATAACTATTCACATTTCACAGCAATTTCAATTAATAATTACCATCAGCATCCACTTCATTGATCATATCTTGAAGCTCAGCTTCTGTTGGATTTTGACCTAACGACCTCATAACAGTTCCTAACTCTTTAGTTGTGATTGTTCCATCACCATCTTTATCAAAAAGGGAGAATGCCTCTTTGAATTCTGTAAAAGAAATAGGAATCCAATTACAATTTTGTCTGACATGTGATTCAGATAGTGAAATTGTAACAGAAAACATATTAAAATTTTTTGGTTTGAAAAAAAAAAAGCTTTTTTTAAAGTTCATTAAAACAAAAAGAATTGCCATATTTATTCAAATCTAAGTCACAACTTTTCCACATTGTAAATGCATCTGCAAATCAGATGCAGCTTAGAATTGAAGGCAGAAAAAAAATCATTCAATGGCAGAAATTCAACATAATACTGACAGTTAGAGCAATTACAGGTATAGCCATATATTTAAAAGTTTTTAATACTAGTAAAGTAAAATAATTACTCACTCATTAGTTTTCATTAAAAAAATTTTTTAACTCTGTAAATATTGGATACAGATAACTTTTTTAACACTATTTTTTATTTTTTCACACAAACATGTTGAGAATTTGCTGTGCAGTTTAGAAATGATAGTGGCTTAGATTTAAATAAATATGGTAATTAAATACAAAATTTAATAAGCAAGATCAAATTGATAAAGTTTGATCTAATTAAAATCTATTATTTTTTCAGTTTGAAGTATAATGATCTAAAAGCTAAAAAATAATCAAGAAAGTCTACGTAAAATTCAACATATCAAACATCCTGAGGAACAATTTGTAGATAAACTGAAATTTACCCGCATGTAGATAAAAATGGAAGGTATGAGTGTTTTAATTTCACCACAACCAAATTTACACCATGTGAATCACGCCTTTTCCTTCCAAAATCTGACTGTTTCTTTTTCAAATAAAACACATAAGAAACTTTGTTTCAGTATCATAACACAAATTTTGCTATGGTGATGCTAATACACAAGTACAAAATAGAAGGTATTAATATATAAACTTTTATCTCCATCAATATTTTGGAATCAATGACACATTTTTACAGAAAGAATAATGATGCAGTTTTCACATAAAAACATCCTTTTTATTCACTTATCTTTGAACAAAAACTTTGAATTGAAAAAAAAAAAAAGAAAAAGATTGCTTTATTCCCTAAGATAAATCAATCAGTTATAACCTATTACTAATGATCAATCCAATACAGAACATTTTATTTTGGTTAACAGAGAATGCTGCAGCTGGATTTGTAATTTATTGTATTTTGTTTAGTTCTTAAAAATACTAAAATGTTTTTTATGCATGGAATATTTAAATATGTCAACTTTTCCTATGATATAACCTATAAAATGTAAAAATCATAAAAAAAAAGGTGAAAGTATATTTACAGATAGTAAAACGATTTTTACAAGATAAACAAATAAATTTTTAAAAAACTTACGACATAAAATTCATTACAAAAAAAATTATAGATGTGCAAATAAATTTCAAGTAATTTTGTGACATCAAAAATTTTTACTACAAATAAAATGACTGTTGAAGTCAATACATAAAAGAATTTTTTTTTAAAGAAAATAATTATACTCAATCAAGGAAAATCAAATGCCAAAATTTCAAAAAGAAATTTCAGGTAACTAATATGCTAATTCAGCTAACAGTTATGGCCTCTTTAAAGATGTTAATTTAAACAGAAGTACATAACCAAAAAATGGATAATTTTAATACATTAAACAATTTAAAATCATACATGTTTAGTTTATGAAATATTTGTTCACAAAATGTTGGTAAAATCATTAAACCTTTAGCAGAGTAGCTAAGACAAATAATGCGCAACTTAAGCAAAAAAAGAAGCAATTATTTTAATTCTACCCTTTCCAATGTTTACCTTTTTAATATAAGGATTTTAGTTAAAATTCTTGAGTAAAAGATATTTTTTTTCTGTTTTATATAAACAAGGGGTCAGTTTTTCTTCTCCCTTTACAATAGTAACAATACAAGAACTAAATTTTAGAACATGTTTGCCCTATACATTCAGCATCATTAAAAATATTAAAATTAATTCCCAAGACATTTCATAAAATAGATTTTTATCTGGCATTAAACATATAATAATTAAAATACAATAGGTTACTCTTTTTTACTGAATAAAAAATCTTCAGACAACAAATATCTAACTTTTTTCTACTCTGATAATTAAAAAATATTATCTTTCTTTGAAACTCACAAGATTTTTGTATACAAATACAACATTATAATCACTTGCATTTTAAGCTATTGCTAGAAAAATACAATTCGTAGTTTTTTGTCAATATACATTAAAACTCTTCATTCAATGACTATTTATTACTTTGGATGTAGTTGTTTCAGTAATAAGTAAAGTTTTTCTATGAACATTTAATAGTTTTAATCACAAAATATTCATTTTGCGTAAATTATATAGCCCTTCTTAAAAAAAAATTCTAAAAAATTACATTAAATGTAGTGCTACTTGCTTCACACAATTTTATTTTCAAATTATCTTCTTAAATACATAAAATTGCATTACGCGTTAAAAACTAAGAATCTCCCAACATAATTTTTTAACTTTGTCTCGAAGCCTTATATTAAGCTTCCACAATACAACCAATAATAAAAATCAAGTCTTCGCCGCTTTTAATATATATTTACTAACTCCATTCAGTAATTAAATTAAATCAATAATAAAAAAGTAATTGCATCACAGAAAAGAAATATCGAATGAAATTAAAAATTAATCCACGTAAAAGTTAAAAATCACTCACCGGCAATTTGTTCTTCTGTTAGTTGATCGGCCTGAAATAGGAACACAAAAAATGTTACTAACTTTTACAAAAAGAAACAAAAAAAAGGCATGTCCCAATACATAATTCTCTTGCATTTCAAAACGAAATTAAAAACTTTCCATTTCTAGACAACAGAATAAAGTTAATAAAGCCCAATTAAAAAAAATGAACAAAATCGATCGTAATACCAAAAGTGGGACAGAACGTTCGAAAGCACTTTCAAATCTTATATTTCATTATAAATTAAATTACATTCTTAAAAAACGAAATAAACAAATAGGTAACGATAGTTACTAATGATTACTTATTCAAATAATTTCTGTTAAAGTTTTATATTTCACGTGGAACCGGATCACATTTGATTCGCCGATCAGGAAATCAGCCATTGCTTTTAGTGCTAATGCTTCCCGCATTGACGCAAAAGAAAATCAATTATTCGATACTTTCGCGAGAAACTGAAACCGAAACACAGAAATCCGTTAAGATAGATGCTAGAAATAACAAACATGATCTTACCATGCTGGATTAAATGAGGATTAAAAACTGTCAAGAAAGCGAAATTATCAGGTGTACACCAGATCCTACGCAAGCAGCGAGCGAACTAGAGAAGCAAAGAGCGGATTCGCGAATTGAATCCAAGAGCTCAGATTTAAAATTTACCAATAAGAATTGAGCACTAGTGCACTAGAAGAGGAATCTAGATCTTCCAAGTAAATTTAGTCTCAGCTAATGGGTGACGTGTTATTGCATGTGTGCAGATAGTAAATGTTTTAAGTTGGGAGACTGGAAAAATTCGCTGCATGAAGTTGCGGAGGTAGCTTTCAGACTCAACCACATCACACTGTTTACTAAAAGCGCGGGCTTTCCCCAAACCTACTACGATGTAAGCCTACTTACCATTGGTTTCCACCTATCTGCAATGCGTCATGTTCTCTGACTCGCTGCAGTGGTCAGATGAAATTTGTCCCTGCTCGCCGTTGGGCGGTAGGCATTTTTCTCTCCGTGTTCCATTATTCTACTCCTATAATTACATGTTTAGATAGTTTATTAGTTAAATTTGTGATGTTTTTTGCATCCCCAATTTTTTTTTTAATTTACTTTTCAAAATATCTACTCAGTGATAGTTTTTGGCTCCTAATAATTATTTAATATTCGTTATTCTCCGAGTATATTAGAACAACTTAGTTTCGATTTCTTTTCAGGAAATTTTTGCTAATTAAATTAATTTTCGTTTGTCTTTTGAAATAAGTATAATATAGAAAATTACAAAATATATTTTGAGCAAAAAAGAGGATTGAGAATACGAAATTTATTTTGCAGAGATATCTTAATTTTTTTTCTACCAATAATTTGTATGAAAATTATTGTGCTCTTTTATGGAATTACAGATAAACTTTTTGTGATACATATTAGAATTTTATGCTCCCGTATAAATGAAATCATTTAAATAAAAAGTAATGTATGCTAAACAGTGTGGTACTATTATTAATTTGATAAGCGCTGTTAAATTATTTTGAGAACATATTATTCATACAGAAATTAAGACATTTCACTGAATTTTTACATCAAAAATGTTTTTAAAATAGCAAAAAAAAAACGAAAAAAAAAAAAACACATGCACAATTTGATGAAATTACCAAATAAAATTGCGTTGTATTTGTGTATGTGTTTTAATGTAATGCAATGTGCTATAAACTTTTCATGCGATTTTAAAGGAATTTTAAATATATTTATGGTTCAAGTTTCCGTCAAAACCAATTTTTTTAAAAAAAAACTGTTTAAACCACGAAATTTGAAATTAATAAAGAAATCCGTAAACCGTATTTGTGTGCTCAACTTATTTGCGCAACAAGTTGCAAAATTTTAGCGGAATAACGTTTTTGTGTTGATTTTTAAAGCAACAAACCATTCTTTTGAAATTTACATCGAATCAATCACTCAAATATTTTTCAAATAAAACTTTTAATTGAAAATATCGTTTTTGAGAATTATTTTTTTAAAGGAGAAAAAAAAGGTATTCTCAAAAAATTTTAAAAATTACTTTATCTAAAATTAGTGTTCTGAGAACCATTTATCAGAGTATTATACATTAATACTTTATTACTCTAAATTTTTTTTACTATTTGAATGTTTATAAAAAGTATATATTGGATCCTACTAAATACTGAATCTTATTATTTTAGCTATATACGAATTTGCGTTTTTAGAACTTCAAAAATTGTGTGATCGGAATAAGTACTACTATTTACTAACGCTCACAGAGAATCTGTAAATTATTCTCATAAATAGTAACAAATTCTTTAAATTTGAGGAAAACATTAATTTATGTAAATTAATAAATTTATAAATCAATTAATAATTCAGTTATTTGTTTTGAAAGATATCTCTAAAATAAATGCACAAAAATTATTATCTGTAATAGAATTTTCTGATTATGTTGTTGTTGTTGCTGTTTATACAGTTTCTTCCCCCCCCCCCTTTAGAATTATATTATAAAACTAGTTTTGTTGTTTTTTCCTCCAAACTCTACATCATGATCAAATATAAATCAGAAAACATCAAATGCTTTTTTTTTTTAAATTTAAGGTTTGTTATCGTATGATAGAAACTAATATCACTTGCTGTATCAGAATCTAAATCGCATGTTCTCTTAAAATTTAAGAATGTTATCACTCATAAACTCCTTTCATTCCATTTATTTTTGAGCGTCTCATTTCCCGCTAAGAATATTTTTATTTATTTATTTGCTTCATCTATCGAAAACATTTGTTTCTCTTATCGGCTAGAAACTTCATTTCTGTTCTAAATTTTGCTCATCTTTTAACTTTTTTCTTATTCATTTCTTCCTTAAAGTGAAAATAACTGGAATCTATTGCGTGAGAACATTAAAGAGATCTGACTTTTGTATTTTTAAAAAGCTCATTTTGCGAGTTTTCTGTTTCGCCCGAAATATTTGGAATCTGCTAAATTACCTTATTTATTTGTTTTTCCTTTTGAGCTTCCATGTTTATTTTAAAATGAATGAACTTAATTTTTTTTTCATGCACGTTTGAAATTGAGGAGCATAAATGAAAAATGCGAAAGAAGCATTAATTTTTCAATTCGTGTTTCTGTAACAATAGATTTCCTTTTATTATTTGGTATGCTACTTTTTTTTAATGCTAGTCCTCCACGAGATTTTTCTGCATTATTTCTTTCATTCACATTTTGGAATTAATCTTCCCCTAAAAATGTATCTTCTTGTTTAAAAGTAACTAATTTCCAAACTAGTTATTTTAAGGAGACACGTTGCAATTTATTAAAAAAAAAAATTTGATTTAATGGTTTTTACAAATTTTTTTATTTGTGTGTGACTTTATTTATATGAATTACATAAAACACAGTTTTTGTGTTTAAAATACTGCAAATATTGCTAACCATTCAAAATTTTAAAAAGAAATTTAAAAATTCCTGATTTTAAAATGCTATTTCTCCTGTAGTAATTGCCGTACAGACATGAAATTTGATTTACAACTACTACATACCATGCACAACAAAATTAATTTGATATGGGTTTTGCGTTAACATGATTTATATTCGTAAATTACTTTTTTTTATGAATGTTTATCGAAAATTCCTTGCAAATTGTATAAATTCTAAATTCAATAATTAAAAAAAAAATGTTGCTTTGCTTCAAAAATGCATGTCAACTTTTGTTATATGTATTATTAGCAAAAGGCAGTAAAAATTCCAAAGCTTTTAGCACTATAGAAAAAAAGCTTTAGCATTTTAAATGAAGACAAACTAGTTATTTTTTTTCTTTCTGAGGTAAATCAGTCTAAGGTTTTTATTCCCAATTGGGATATGAATAAAAATGAACATAAAATTTATAACTCTGGGTTTTTTTTAACTTAAAACAGTGGTCTTCAAACTTTTTCTAACTCATGGAACCCTTTGAACTTGAAGGTATTTTTGTGGAACCCCTAGAACTAGAAAGTGTTTTCGTGGATCTTCGTTCCCACACACATCTTAGAAGAATATATCTCAAAATAATATTTAAAGTAGATAAACAAGTTATAGGTACTTATGTATAAGCAATTAAAAAAATTATTATACATTTATTACTAAAAATTTCGAATCTAATTTTTTAATATAATTTACTCAGTAATAATGTTAATTTGTGATCCAAGGGCTACCTACCCATACTTTATATTTAGTAACTGGGATAGATGCTTCCTTTTTTTCACACAAATTGTCCAAATCTAGGTCTGTGTGTGTTGAGATTAAATGCAATCGCATTTTTCTGAGTTTAATTTGTTTTTGTAGCCACTCACATTGAAAAATATATTTCACTTAAGCATAATTTTCTGAATGGCATTAAAATTTTCATAGCTGTATGAGAAATGCTGTGTATTTAGCGTGAGAGAGTTTGCAATATAAAATTTAGAAGCTGTTCTTGCTTAAATTTAGATTTTAACATCAAATCTGTTGATATGCCGATAAGTTCTTTCCTCTCCTTCACTATAAGTGTTTTTTTTTCTACAAATGGAAAAAGGTGCATTTTCCATTTAGTTTGTCTATAAAACTATTTAGTTTTGCACGACCTTGTGCTAACGAGTGTAAAATTATCTCATGGAACCCAAGATAGTAAACAATAGAATACTCGCAAACTATTAGGAAGTGTATATATACAAAGATAAAATGTTTTAATACATTCTTTTATTATGTTATAATAAAAGTTTAAAAAGTGTTGTAATGTAAAGTTATTATATATAAATAAAATTTTCAGTTTTAATGAATAAGATGAGATTTAGATACTTGTAACTATACAAATTTCATAGAGAACGTGAATCCATTTTGCATACATATTTATCAGTTTTCAATTTTTTTGTTATGACTCGGGGAACTCCTGGGTATACCTTGTGGAACCCCAGTGTTCCATGGAACACAGTTTGAAGACCACTGACTTAGAGCTTTCAAATTTTGTGAGATTATAGAAAAATATATAAAAAATAATTTAGGCTAAGACAATGTTATTTATTTATTTATTTTTTTTTTTAATCGATTTTCGTCAATTGAATCGTAATGTGTTCCATTTAAAAGGGTTCACCCATGTGATGGGTTCAAAAAGTCGATTTTTTTTTCCTTTCATAAATTGCTTCCTTAACATATCTAGAATACGGTGGTAGAGGGATTTTTTAAAATTCGAAGTCGTTATAAAGATACAGCAGTTAGAAGAAGAAGCTTTTTTCATAGTTTTAACCAGACTTGAAACCCTTTTTTCTCAAAACTGTGTTTTTCAAACTTTCTTCTATTATATCTCAAGAACGGTTTGACGGAATGACTTCAAATTTATAGGGTAAACTCGGCACGTATAGACTCACAGAATGAACTAATGATTATTCCAAAATTTCCAATATTTCTATTTTTTATAACAAAAACAAAATAAACATGACATTCGAAATTTTTTCTTCAGATATCTACCAAAATTCCAATTTTTGGTATTTTCAATTGAATATAGTCCATACGGTGCATTTAAGCTTACAGATTAAAACGGTGTTAATTTTTTATTTTATTTTGTAACCCCCCATTATTTAGACTCTTCCATATCAACAGTAAAGAGACTTTCGCGCCCTCTAGCGAACAGAACAATCTTCAGTGATGGCCAAGTTTCGGAACTGTAAGGACGTAATGAGCATGCGCTCCGATCCCTTTCAATTCTATGTCAACTGTTAGTTCTCTAGTTATGTATGTAAATGTGTTTGTTTTGTCTAATAAACGTGTTTTAATAACTAGTGGACTTAGTAAAGAACCCCTTCCCCGTCTGTCCTTTATCATTTGGCGCCCACCACGTCATAATTTCAGATAAGCCAATCAGCCGGAATCGTGGAGAAAGTGAGCATCCATTTTTTCGAGGTGGGTGCTGTAACTCACGTCCTATTAGATATTTTTGACTAAACATTTATATACATACTCTTAAAATACATATAAATAAATCATAAAAAACTTAAGGTTCTATCCTTTTACTGGTCGTCAAAAAAATTCCTTAAAAATGCTTGAAAAACAGGCCTTTACATGGGTGAACCCCCTTAAGTTAAAAAAGTATTATTACGTTTTAGATTTAATTTTCCATTTAAGAAATTATTAGAAAGCGGAAGAATAGTGAAAAGAGGCTTTTAAAAGTATATTCAACATGAATTTTAGCTTTGAAACTCTTCTTTAATGTATGAAATTCCCCCTTTCTCTTTTTCTCTCGTTTTTATTTTGTTTTTTGATAATGCATAAATGCACATTACAAAAGGCATTTATAAAAATAATAATATTTGGAATTTTTTTTATTCGTGCTTATTTTATTAATTATGAGGATCTAGTCTAAAAAGTTCTTTAAATATATTTCCAGCTATATGATATACTAACAACATTTGATTTCCTATTGTAACAATAATGGAGCATTAGCACTCTCGCTTGCAGTTCTATGGTAATTATTATTCTTTTCTTTTTTCGTACATAATTACAATTATTAATTATCTTATTTATTAATTTTTTGTTTTTTATTAATATGTGTTTAAAATTTTATCAATATAAATTTTTAAAAGTTTTTTTTTTAATTAAAAAAAAATGATTTTAAATTTAAATTGCGTCTTACCGAAAATCTTTATTTTCATGCTATTACGTATTCTTGATAAAAATCTTTTCTGTAATTATATTTATTTTATTTTCTCATTTCTGAAAGACATGAATGCAAAAAAATTCTTTGGAAAATTATTCTTAATTTAAAAATAATTGTAAATTTAAAAAAAAAAAAAATAGATTACATGAAAAATTCAGAAAATTAAACATGTTGTTACATAGATATTTATGACAGCAAAATTATTTTGAAAATTATATTAAGAAATTCAATACGTGGTGTTTTTAATAAATTAAATATATTATTAAAAGTTGTGAAACAAAAATCCCTTATTGTGATTTTACAATCATTGATATGCATACATATGTATAAAGACAGGTTATCAGAGAGATTAAGCTTATTAAAATAAAAGTTTTATGAATTATTCTTTTAATTATGTTATGACGTACGTCCAAATGGGCTAAATACATATGACGTCACTGTCACATAACTGCAATAACATGTTTCCACCCAATCAGTTCATAAATTCATGTGACATCATAGTCACATGATAAATGCAATCACGTGTTTCCAGTCAATCAGTTCAAGCGCTTCGCTATTGCCAACTTTTACTTTTTGCTTTGAAACTTTCCTATAAAAGTACATATTTGTCAACAATAATAACGGACTTAAATGAACAAAATCACTTGATTTAAGAATTTACATTTACTAAAACATTTCTTGGAATTTTGTAAACCTTTTTCAAGAATCTTAATATTTTAATATCTTTACCCAATTATCAACTTTGAAATTTTATCTAAAATGTACAAGTAAAATAACAAGTACGTCTAATGTCAACGGAGAACACGTGATTAGATGTAACATGTGACCGGCATGAATTTATTCCATTATGTTAATAAACTACATATATACACACATACATATTTTACACATAAAATAAAACAGAATTTCTATATACAGTCGAACCTCTATATTGCGAATTTTTCTATATAGCGAACTTTTTCCTGGAACTTGAACATTTCGCGATTTTCTTCGTAAAATAACCTCTCTATAGTGAATTGCATTTTCTATATAACGAACTTTTTCTTTTGTGACTCAATTTTTGTTTTTTCAAAGTATTTCTGAAAAAATTTTAAGCTATTCTCTCTTTAACACATTTTATGGGGGTCATAAATCTTGAACTGGTTTTATTAGATCCTAACTCGCCGAGAGCAATAGAATTCTGGACGTTTCATCCAAGAAGTGCAACTTTTAACCTTCATTACCCGGTTCACTGGAAACATCTTCGATATCCTCTTTCTCCCTCAGTGGAGTTGTCCCGTGTCCCCGTGTTCTAGTTATAAAATAATGTGTGTTTAATATTACTTTTTGCTTTAAATTATAAAATGTCCTTAAAATTCATTAATTTTAGTATAAAATTATTTTCTTTATATTGAAAATACAGTGAATTCTTTGACATTCTGTTTTCTTATTTTCCTTGGAGTTTTTCTTTCTTTCTTTTGATGGGTAAGATATATAAAATAAACATACATTAATTTAAAAAAAGATGTGAATAATTACTTTTCTTAATATATAGTGTTTATGAATTTAAAATTTGTTTTATATGGTTTATAAAGTATATTAAAAGATGAACCTCCATAGAACGAATTTTCCATAGAACGAACTTTTTTCCGGGATTTAGCGACTTTGTTATATAGAGGTCCGACTGTATTTTAATGACAATTTTTTATCTCAGTAATGTGACATAATCGTCACCTAATTTTTTTATTATGTCTAATTTTTTCTAATATTTTTTTGCGAAAATTCTGTACATAATTTATTACGAGCTTTATGCGAGTACGGATTTTGCATTAATAATTTAATGCGTCAAATTGTTTCTGCAATGTTACCATAGCAAACAGCGAACACGGTTAAAAATGATTTCACGATTGAAAATTATTTTAAATCTACATTTAAATCAATAAATTCTCTAATTTCTCTCCAATTCTAAAATTCTCTCTGATTTTTCAACGATTATGGTATGTTACCTTGGCAACAGCATGAAAGTTTTTTTTCGTTCTGTTTTCTGTCTTTTGACCCATCTATAAAACATTATTCTGTATTAAATATATTATATAAGTTACGCAATGAATCTGTGTTGCCAACTTTGATCTAAAGAACTATTCTGGATTATTCTACTAACATTATTTTTTGCCCATTCTATTCTGGGTTAAATTGTCGCGTGTGTGTGCCTTCAGGAATATATAAATTAGTTTAAATATAATTACTTTTTCTGGCTCTTAGGCACAGGGGAGTCATAGCATTATTTTAATTTAGTTAAAAGGTTTACTTAATTAAAAATGTCATCACTCAGAAAATTACTTCATCATGTTTATTAAACGAATTATATTATAATAAATTGCGCCAGTGATGGTTTCCAGGTTTGACTTTGGGGCATTACATTCGAGATCATTTCTATCTCAAACAAAAAAATTATTTGCGGCTGATGAAGGAAAATTAGATAATTCAATTGAATATCGATTGTGAACTAATTTAATTATTCTTTTGAAGGAAAAGATTAAAAATAAATAAAGTAAAAATTTTCATTAAAACGTATTAAATTTTAAGTGCGTTGATTTTGTATACAGATGAAAAAAGATGTAATAATATATACAGAAATTAAGATTTGCTGATCAAATAATTTTTTTAAGGTATCCGACTACGTTCGGAACCGTGATTTTTCAGAAGTGTATAAATGGTTAATATTTATGATATTTAGTGTCACTTAGATTAGAAAATGTATATAAAATTTTTAAGAATAGTATTACAACAAAAAATGATTTAAGTACAATATTTTGACAAAAAATGAACATAAAATGACCCCTATTCAAAATATTCTCCTTTTCTGAAAAGTGCTTTTATTATAATAATATTTTGCCAGTATATAGCTCAGATCTCTGTACAGAGGCTCAACTAGAATGTTTGAAATATATAACTTAGAAATGGGTTTATGCATGTTTTATGACATCAGAGGGGAGAAATTTTAAGAAAAAAACACCGATAATTATTTCAAATGGTTGTAACTCTGAAAATAATGGGAATTTTTCAAAACTCATAGTTGAGCCTCTGTACATAGGTCTGAGCTATATACAGGCAAAATATTATTATAATAAAAGTATTTTTCACAAAAAGAGAACATTTTGAAAAAAGGTTATTCTAAGTTAATTTTTTGCCGAAATATTGTATTTAAATCATTTTTTTTTGTCAAAACGTCCTTAAAACAATTTTATACATGTATTCTAATCTAAGTGACACTAAATATCATGAAAAATTATCCATTTATGCGCCTTTTTAAAATCACGGTTCCGAACGTAGTCGGATACCTTAATTAAGAAAGGAATAGAGAAAAAGTCATTATTGCCGATAGAATTTTGATGAATATGCTGGTAAGTGCATTTTGTATGCGAGGAATTTTACTGAGAAAAAATATTTTGACATTTATATAATTTCAATTACATTAACTTAGTTCTTCTTCTGTAACTAACGCAATTTGTTTCGCAAAACGTTATTTAATTATTGTGTTTGTTGTTTTTTTTTTAAAAAAAGTCTTTTTATTTACATTGCATTTTAAATAGAGCCTCAACAAATTTAACTCGCACCCCTCTACACCAGTTTTCTCCAAAGTGCTTAAGAGTACTCTAGGATCTGACAAACCGGACCCCTTCCCGGGGCGGCAAATTTTAAGGGTGGCATTCGAATCAAATCAAATCAATTTTTTTTTTATTTTTGTTACAAAAAATTTTATATATTTTCTGAAATATTATTGAGAAATATATGAATTTGGTATTTCATTTAACCTATCTTATTTTTTTACTTTGTACTCTGTATATTTAATGGCAGTTTTCTTCTATGTTGAAACTTGAAAGGTTCGATGCACGAACTTTAATATGTTTACACATCTTTCACTAGTAACTTTCTTCCCATTCCGGAAGTGTTTTACTATCTTTGGTAAACACGGGGGGCACGACCCCGGGGTACCCCAGTGATCCTTCTCTATTTTCGACCCTCCATCTTGTCATCCAATTTCTCCTTTTCTTCTTTTCCTGTCCAGACCACAGATCTATGAATGTTTGGCACATTATAGCCAAAACTGGCTCTTGCGCCATAAAACACCAAACTCATTATCATCATTCCCATTTCGGAGTGAGATCAGAACGGACATTCCTTTCACCCTTACGATATCCGGTTTCAGCGATCCAAAAAGGGACAAAGGTAATAAAAGGTTTTGGTAGATAGAGAGCCAAAGGGGATGTTTTATTTTAGTCTTGAGTGTAGTTACTATAAGTTGAAACAAACGCTTGTGATTCCCACCATTAGTAGATTATTTTTCGAAGAAATTGGCCTGCTTAAATAGACGATTCCTTCTCTTTCATTTCGCTTGTTTGAAATAATAACAAGTTATTATGTTCTTAATTTTCGAATTATTTTGAATTTTTTAAGACTTAAAATAATATATACACTAAAGAGCCAAAAGAAAAAAAAAAAACTGGTACAGGCATGCGCGTACAAATAAAGAGATATGGAACCAACCAGAGTACGGCGCTGCTGTCGGCAAAGCCTATGTAAAACAACGAGTGTCTGGCACAGTTGTTAAATAGGTCACTGCTGCTACAATGACAGGTTATCAAGATTTAAGTGAGTTTGAATGTGGTGTTATAGCCGGTGCACGAGAGATGAAACATAGCATCTCCGAGGTAGCGATGAAATTCGGATTTTCACGCACGACTCTTTCACGAGTGTACTGCGAATATTGGGAATCCAGCAAAACATCAAATCTACGATATCGTGGCGGCCGGAAAAAAATCATGCAAGAGCGGGACCAACGACGACTGACGAGAATCATTAAGTGTGACAGACGCGCAACCCTTCCGCAAATTGCTGCAGATTTTGATGCTGGGCCATCAACAAGTGTCACCGTGCGAACCATTCAACGAAACATCATCGATATGGGCTTTCGGAGCTAAAGACCCACTCGTTTGCCCTTGTTGACTGCACGGCACAAAGCTTTACGCCTCGCCTGGGCCCGTCAACACCGACATAGGACTGTTAATGACTGGAAACACGTTGCCTGGTCTAACGAGTCTCGTTTCCAATTGAATCGAGCTGATGGACGTGTACGGGTATGGAGACCGCCTCCTGAATCCATGGAACCTACATGTCATCTGGGGACTGTTCAAGCTGATGGAGACTCTTTGATGGTATGGGGCGTGTGCAGTTGGCGTGATATGGAACACCTGATACGTCTAGATACGACTCTGACAGGAGACAAGTATGTAAGCATTCTGTCTGATCACCTACACCCATTATTGTCCATTGTGCATTCCGACGGACTTGGGGAATTTCAGCAGGACAATGTGACACCCATGTGTTCAGAATTGCTACAGAGTGGCTCAAGGAGTACTCTTCTGAATTTATGCTCTTCCACTGGCCACCAAAATCCCCAGACATGAACATTATTGAATATATCTGTGAAGCCTTGCAACGTGCTTTTCAGAAGAGATCTCCATCCCCTCCTACTGATTTATGGACAGCCCTGCAAAGGTGTCAATTACCTCTAACACTACTTGTGATATCTCCCCCCTCGGGTGCCCTTCTCTTTGAATATCAGCGTGAGCTAGAGGTGTAGGATTAACGAAAGAACTAGAAGATTCCATAATCTTATAATTTGGCTTTATTAAGATTTCACAGCTTAAACTTCTAACAGATTAGATAATAATATATGTGAGAGAATCTACGATGACAAAACACACAATATATATAATACCGAATTAGTTTAACCCGGACCACTATCAATAACTAACTCGCCTAAACTCAATTCTAATACTATCTCAGATCCTAATATTAAATAGTCAATCCTACCTTAATTTCGATCACCGATCCAATCTTAATGGAAATGGCGTATTTACTCGAGTGCAATGGTATGCACCTTGACTTAATGGCTCTATCTCCGACATAACTTCTGTTGGCTGTCACTTCACAATTGAATCACGCACTATCATTACATTCCCCAAATTGCCACTCCGCTTACTCTAACTTCTGATATTTAAAAAGCTTTCTAATTTGCATCTCTTACTCACGCTTCACTTCTTGGGGTTGGGTTGAAAAAGTGTTGCCATTAATTCTGGCCCCAAAGAACCCAAAAGATGTGTTAATGAAAAGACGCGTGAGCTCGTCACATACTTCAGACATTAATCGAATCCATGCCACGTCGTGTTGCGGCACTTCTGCGTGCTCGTGGGGACCTTACACGATATTAGGCAGGTGTACCAGTTTTTTTGGATCTTCAGTCTATATATATAGAGAGAGACAGGGGCAGCATTTTTCATTTTTGTCTGGGGTGACAAAATTGCTAGAGCCTGCCCTGGTACACGAAGGAGTGCATGAAAAAAGAAGGCTCATGATCTATACATAAAAAAGAAAAGTGACTCACTTATTCATTCATCATGATATCACCGGAACTGTTGGACATACAGACTTAAAATTTAGCTAGCTTATTCCTCTCATGAAGTAGAGATCCACTAAGAAGGGTCTTTGCGAAAATCGACTTTCAAGGGGGCTGTGGGGGCGTTATAGTAAAAAATTCCCTTTTTTGGAATGCAATTATAAACCAGAAATTTAGGAAACATGTTTCTTTCTTTGAGTAGAGATCCGCTAAAAATAAGTTTTGCGAAAATCGCCTCCAAAAGCGGGAAGATAACTGGGGCATTATAGATTAAAAAAAAAAAAATTCCCCTTTTTGAGTTGTTAGATCTACATACTTGAAACTTGGCAACCATGTTTATTTTGTTGATTGAAGATCCGCTAAAAATTGGGTTTGCGGAATTCGACTCCGAAAGGGGGTTGCAGAAGCGTAAAATATACGTTTAGAAATTCAAGTCCTGTCCTTTTTGAATCAAGAAAAGAAATCTATAGTACTATTTTTCATTACATCGAAAACTTAATTATATGACTCCTTAGATAAAAATGGCTTAAATAAAGCAATATGTATTGCTACAACGTAATTAAAAGTTTAGCGAAGTGGCGGGTACTGGCTAGTTCTAATTTAAATAGCTTAATTCCAATTATATTGTAATGAACATCCCGCGTCGTCCATTAGTGTGTGAGGGTGGGAAGGAAGAGTAGCCATATTCAAAACAACTTATATTTATTCACAATTATGAATAACAACACAAATTCAATAAACCAAGTATAGAAATGCACCAATTACGAAATATGTGAAGCAATGACGAGGTAGACGAGATATTATAAGACTTTAATAATAAATCGGATCACTTTCGTTCGGGCAATACACCTTCTAATTCCGATAGATCTAATCCAGTTTAATCACTAATTGACCAAATCGTCAATCTTAATATTACTCAAATAAGTTACGAAGTGCACACGCTTAGTCTCACGTCAATCAACCACTGCTATCTGTTAGCTGTCTAACTTCTCTCCCTCTAACTTGAAAGTTTAATCTTTATATACAAGTCTTAATTTATACAATCACGTCTTCTTCGGAGGAGGAAAGTTTTTAATAGAATAAATTTTAAAGACCCATTATTCCCCAAGAGGACTATTAGTATGAAGAACGCGGATAAACCCGTTACAACATTAAAAAAAAAATCTGAAATTACTTCACAGTATTAAAATAGAAGGGAAAAAATTCTATTCTGAAATAAGAAATTTTTTATTTAATACACCAAATTTCCTGTTCTGATATTTCTAAAACTGACTGTTCCCATTTGATAAAAGGAACTCGTTTTCTTTTAATTAATTTGCTTGCGAAGTACTTATCTCATGATAACTTCCTATTAAGCCTTTACTAATTCGATTCTATTTGATTACTTTTCAAATTAGCTTTTGAGAATACTCTTAATTATCCTTCTATTGAAACATGTCACGTATGTTGTTTTTCCTACAGCAACACTCTCCTTGTTGGAAAATTGAGTTTTACAGGCAAAGTTCGCTTTCCAGCATGGATTTGAATAAGTTTATGGCAACCATAGAATATGTGACCAGGGTTACTGGATTGGCTACAAATTTGGAGAAAATACGATATCGCCCAGAAATCAACGAGAAGGCTCCTAGATCGACTCTTTTAGAAATTTCCATGTGGCTATATAAAGGACTTTTGAAACAAAGATCGAAGATAATTCAGTCGTGTGCGCTGACTGTGGTAATAGAGAAAGAGGCTTTACCTGTCTGATGAACTGTTTAGAATGCCGTTTCCTGAACGTTGCAAGTTTTTTTATAACAAGTGTGATTAACACTACTGTAAATAATCCGTTATAATATTTCTTTGTGTATATACTTTGATTTGTCGTCATTTATTCCTCTGTTTGTCCTTGTCTGTGAATAAATCAGTTATTATTTAAATAATTGGATTCATCGGCTGGTTTTCACTATTTTGCAACAATATACTTTAATGTTATTCCTTGGGACTATCTGACGATTTCTGGAGAAGTTATTCATTCTTACTCAAATATTTAGCATTTTTCTTTTCACGTAATAAACGCTAGATTTTTCTCTCCTATATTTCATACTAAATTTTATAAAATTGAAAATGTTTTTAATAACTTACTTCCTATAGCTACATATGCTTCAAAAATTAGTACAAATATGTATTTGTGTTAAATTTTTCAGTTTCTGGTTACAAAGATCAAAATTAATTATTTCCCTCTTGGTTAGCTTTATAAGACTTTTATCTTGATGTAAATCCCTAATCCAGTGATATACCTAAATGTCTCTACCCAATAGACCTAGAAATCCTATATAAAAATCCACTGGCATATATATAAATTTACCTGAATGAGATCTCGCGTTCAACAGGTTCTAGATCTCCATCATCATTTTCCTCATTAATTTCATCGCTAGTTTCGTTACAGCTACCCCTGAAACATTCTTTAGACTTTGATCCATCATGAAAAATCTCACTACATTAATTTCCTCTGACTAAAACTTAACACATTTTTTGTTATCTCCTTCTATCTGTCATAATGACTATTGAAGTCTTAGAAAAAATATGAGCAAAGACATTATTGGATCTAGTTGGAAAGCAAGGGTAAGGCAAATAAATTATTGTTTTTTAAAAAACTAAAAAACACGCTTTTATAGTGAATGGAACTAAAAAGAAAAAGAATAATTCTTAATATAAGAATAAAATGATTAACGAGAAAATTAATGTCATTGGGATAAAAGCGTTGGGTTCTCTATATTAATTGTTATAATTTCTTACTAGTTCTCTATTCCCCGAAATGCTGAGTTTGTGTAAAAATGTAGTACCAAGCACACCCTACGCTTTTACTACAATGACATTAATTTTCTCGTTGATCATTTTATTCTTATATTAAGAATTATTCTTTTACTTTTTATAGTTCCATTCACTATAAAAGCGAGTTTTTTATTTTTTTTTTTAGTTTTTAAAATTATTATTTATTTTTTGTTGAATTTATCCTTGAGTTTGATATTTGGAGCCAGAATTATGGGGCTGCTGGAATTAGTCTTTCTCTTCAATGCATATTAATTAATGGGTCTGAAAGGTATTTATTCTCTCCGTTTGCGGGGCCTCGGATGAGTCCCATATCGTTATATTACAAAGATTTCTTCTCTATAGGTACAGGTCTAACTAAAATAAAAGTGTGTTAAGAAGAAATATTAAATGCCAATCGTCTTATCACCTTTTAAACATATTGCTATATATACTGTTAATTCGTATCATCACTTTTAAACATATTGCTTTATCAAAATAAAATAAAATATTTAGCAGTTAGAACATCAATTTATCACCTTTTAAACGTATTGCTATAATGTTAATTCGTATCCTCACTTCTAAGCGTATTGCTTTATAAAAAAAATATTTAGCAGAACATAAATTATTTTTAATCACATGCACGAGTCATTTTTTTCCCCTTCTCACACAAAGAACACTTTTTTGTTTGTTTTATTTAAATGAATAACAAGCGTTTTCATTTTTAGGGTTGCACCTTTTTAAGGGGTAGGGTCTGTCAGTCGCCAAATTAGGAAATGGAGTATGGAATTAGTCGCCAAATTTAGAAATGGTATATGCAATTAGTTGCCAAATCTGGAAACGATATAATGAATAAGTCGCCAAATCTAGAAATCCTTAAAATCGTTATTTTTGACGATCTTGATCAGAACAATGGAACAAAAATTTGAGATTATTTTACTGTCATCGGTCCTTGACAAGTGTGCAAAATTTCGAATTAATCTGACCTTTTAAAGTGGATAAAAATCGATTCCAAAGATTCCATTACATATAAGTGATACCTTTAAAAGCGTGTTAAAAAGGAGGATATCGCGCATTTCATCGTTTCCCATCAAAATTCATTGCAATGCTATCTTTGAGCAAAAAAAAACTAAACTACATGCATATATATATGGACCAATGCAACATTACAACTTGAAGTTGTTTCGATTCCCGAGCCAAAATATCGCGCGATGACTTCCGGGTGACTTGTAAGATAATATGAAATCAATTGAACCTATTGGCGACGGACCTGGTGACGAGGTCCATTGCCAAAAAGCCCTCGCGAGTACCTGAACACAGTGCGACATTAATATTCACTCGCTTAGTACTGCTGAATAAAAAGTGTGTAATTTCAAACACTGCATATTTTTTTGTGTAGCTGCTTATTACAGAATTTCCAAAAGGTAAGTGTAAAATATTTGCATTTTGTTTGGACCCCGATGTAAAAAATAACACCGAATAAACTAACCGTTAAATAGGGGTTCGACTGTATATGTTTTAAATTCTTTTGAAAATTAAATAATCTGTTATTCTTGATTCAAAATTATGTTGTTGTTACCAATGCCACCTGATCGGCAAAGGCCAGATCAAGGCCCACGAAATTCAACATGGTTAAGTGCTAAGTGACGCCTGTCGTTAGCCGTAGCTTTGAGCACTATACAGGTGACAGAACGATTTAGCTCGATTTCACCCCAATTTAGAGGGAGGCCCCCGACCCCCCCCGGGGGGGGCGGGGGCCGCCCACCTCTCTTCCCCTTCCACCGACCTCACGAGAGGACTTGCGGCGCGACGGCTATTTTAAGTACCCCCCATGCCGCGAAGGCACTATACATTCACAAATATCCATGTTTTCTCCGGTATTCGAACCCAGACCCAACGGCACAGCAGTCAGCGTCGCTAACCACTATACCTGATGGACGACATTCAAAATTATATGTCGAATAATACATTCCTAACTATCTTAAGGTATCCGACTACTTGCGACAACTTTATTGTTTGAAAAATGGATATATGGAGATTTTTTGTTGTTTTTAAAATTTAGTACATTTTAAGAAAAATATGCTAAAATTAAGAAGAGAAAAATAAATTATTACTAGTAAAATGGGAAAAAATGGGTAAAAATAGACAAAAAACTACATAAACGGGCTTGCTCTGTACCAATAGTAAATGAACAAATTCTCAATTTTTCATTTTTGATGTATTACTTTACTATTC
>BMAV01022793.1:133723-145848 GCA_019973955.1 Trichonephila inaurata madagascariensis
CGAAATGATATTCTTTTTCTATTTGGAACGGTTACGGTTAGTGATAATAGACAACAGTGGAGTAACGACAATTTTATGGTCGGAGAACTAATTTCGAACTATCTTTCATATCTTGCAAGCGAAAAATATTTGAAAAAAAATATATCGTTTCAAAATTATTAAGAGGTTGACTATTTTGTGGTGAAAAACAAACATGGATCATCAATTGTTTGATTTTACACGAAAAGGCTGTATTTAAAAAAAAATACCAATGAATAGGAATCATTCAATGACACTTTTCCTCGAAGATCTCTTTCAAGAGGTGATAAATGGGCTTTCTTGAATAATCTTTGCAACAACAACAAAGTGTTTTGTCAGTGGTAATATCATAGCGGTAACAAAGACATCCTATGAAGTTTGTTATATTATTGGTAATCATATGAAACCGTTTATACTGATGCAAAAATTGTGAAGGATGCTTCTAATTTAGTGTTAGTGGCAAAAATAAAAAACTTAAAAAATAATAATTAAAAAAAGCAAAACAGGAGTTATAATATTTTGATCAATTTTCCACACTTTAAATTCCCAATGTTGTCTTGGTTTTAAAGCATTTCGGCGCCCCCCCGCCGCTCCATTTATTCTCATGTTGCGGCCCGCGTGAAATAACTAACATGGATATGCGGCTGACATATGATGCAGTCCAGCAGAAAAAAAGGTTGAAAAAGAGTACCCCTGATTTATACAATATAACACTCAAAAGATGTATTACGAAACACAAAGCAAATGCCCAAAAAATATCGATCTTTTCTGAACTTTATTTTATCAAGCAATGAAGCTGATCAGTAATTATTTCTTATTACGCAATTACACATCATTGAAGGGGAAAAAAATTCGCTCTTAGATCTCATGGATCTGAAATGTCATCAAAGTTCAGGAGTGACGTCACAGATGCCTCTCGCGATCTATTAGACGTAATCCATGAGTTTTTAGCCGTGGTACTGATTACATCTGACACAGTGACGATAAATTTATAAAGATTTTGCGTCATTTCTGATTAAAATTTCAGATTAGGTCTTGAATAATATATCAACTTATCAAAATACACGAAAAAGTTTTTAAAAATAAGAAATCAGAACAGTTGGTATAAATATCCTGTGGAAGAGACATATACTTTAATATCATTCTTTCTTTTTGCTTAAACTACATAGTATTTTTCTTCTTCTCTGAAGTCGTTATTTATTCTTTTTTTTTTTCATATTTTTTACATGTCTCACTCTCCTTCCTTTCAGTTGATAAATTCTATCTTAAATACTATCTTAAAATTATCTTATATATTCTATTTACGTTCGCGGAACCGTGATTTTAAAAATGCGCATAAATGTATAATTTTCATTGATATTTAATTTCACTTAGATTCGAATACATGTATATAATTGTTTTTAAGGACATTTTGACAAAAAAAATTATTTAAATACAATATTTCGGCCAAAAATTAACTTAAAATAACCTTTTTTCAAAATGTTCTCCTTTTGTGAAAAGTTCTATTATAATAATATTTTGCCTGTATATAGCTCAAACCTCTGTACAGAGGCTCAACTATGTGATTTTTGGAAAATTCACATTATTTTCAGAGTTACATCCATTTAAAATAATTATCGGCGTTTTTTTTCCTTAAAATTTCTCCTCTCTGTTGTCGTAAAACATTGTGACATCTCTCGCGTTCTTCTTCTAACATAACTCCTACGTTCTTTGACGGCCACGATTAATGGCAAAACTTTTCCAACCCAATACCAAGAAGAGAAACAAAGCAACAATGCAAATAAGATATACTTTAAAAAGATAGAAAGTTTAGAGTGAGATGTATGGCAATCTTAGAGAAAGCTTAGTGTGGAGCAGTTCGGAACAAGTGTTTAGACGGCCTACTCACAAGGAAGAAGGAAACGCCCACCTTCGAGAATAATATTTATAAGGAAGAGTAATTGTACATGAGTATATCTATCTACAAGTAGCAGAATAGATGAGTCTTCAACCAAGGTAGGAAGGTTACTTTCTAAACGATAATATAATATAGAAAGTGAGATTAGGTAGATAATCAATAATATTTAGGATAAGTGATCCAGTTGTGCGTTCTGACTTAAATATTCGGCTTACTTTGTGGTTTATTCTCACTTAAAATAAGTTGTTTATTATATATAAGTAATTTAAGTTATTCTTAATAAAAGTTGTATTAAGAATTATAAAATGTCTCATCCTTCAGATAATCCCACACCTCTAACTTACGCGGATCCAACACGTCATAGCTTTCGACAGATGGCTATGTCACAACATGTATGACTCTACTTCTAAGTTATATATTTCAAAAATTCTAGTTCAGCCTCTACACAGAGGTCTGAGCTATATACAGGCTAAATATTATTATAATAGAAGCATTTTTAACAAAAGGAGAACATTTTGAAAAAAGGTTATTCTAAGTTAATTTTTGGCCGAAATATTGTATTTAAATAATTTTTTTTGTCAAAATGTCCTTATAAAACAATTATATACATGTATTCGAATCTAAGTGAAATTAAATATCAATGAAAATTATCCATTTATACGCTTTTGAAAATCACGGTTCCGAACGTAGTCGGATACTTTAATTAGTTTTTTGTGAGAAACTCGTAGGTGTAGAAAAGTCACATGACGAATATTATAATACATGTGCATATATGTGTTACATACATGTACACTAATTGCATGGCCCGAAGTTACACGGGTTTTCTCCAGTGAATAATTTCCCTTTCCCCTCGCAATATCAGCGCTTCTAGGGGTGAGTGTGATTCCTATAACAATATACCAAAAAAAGTTTCTTTTTCGAAATTTTTTTGATTTATTTGCCCTGTCATGCGGGTTTTTTAGCCCGGCATTGCACGGGCGTTTACAAAGTGTATAACTTAATCCCCATGGGAATTTCCTCTTATTATTCATGTACATTAGGGTAGATCTATTTTTTTTTTCTTTTCTCAGAATTTAAAAACTTACCAATGTGAAAAAGACGTTCTCTGATGTATAAATAAAGGGGAAAATAAAATTAAAAACTAATTTTTATGTTAAATATTGCCACAGTGAGTAAGTGTATATGAACTTTGCCCTATAAAGCTCCACAAGGGCTATTGGTGACGGACCTCGTAATTTTGAACCATGGCCAATTGACAAGGATGACATCTAAACCTGCACCTCCCTCTTCGAATTTCCACACCACACCAACGGGAGGACATTTGAGCTTCGGCAGATTCAACGTGCATCGGCCCCCTCTACATGGTGGGTCTTCAACAACTAAGAGTTGCCACAAGGGGAAAAGTTTAAGTATTTCAGCTTTTTTACGGTAAAAATTAAAGTAAATTTTGTTTAAAAAAACAGGTATTTTAGTACTTTTTTAACATTTATTGCTATGAGGGACGTCCAACTAAATAATTACAAAAAAAAAACAAAACATTAGGTACATTTAACAGCTTTTTTTCGTATTGAATTAAAAAACAAACTCTACTGTCCAAAAAGCAGTGTACGGCAAAGCGAAAGATGGATAAAAGCTTGAATCGGACTGACTCGACGATGCTGGGTGAGTGAATGAATATTAACGTCGCACTCTTCAGCTATTTTAAAGCTTTTGGCGATGGACCTCGTAATTTTGAGCTCTGGTCAAGTGACGAGGACGACACCTGAGCTGGCACCCACCTCTCTTAACTTCCACACCAACGGAAGGACGTATGAGCATCGACAGATTTAACGTGCATCGGCCTCCTACACAGAGGATCTTCAACGGTACTAGACTCGAAATCATGACACGCCGGCCACGAGTCCGTTACGTTGACCACAGCGGCCTCGACGATACTGAGAGAGATCGCTAGGGTTAAGAGAAATATTGCAAAGGAAATATAGCATTATTCACAACTCACAGTACTCTATTATCAATAATCATCATTTTTGGTTATTTATATTGTAGAAAACTACTTTTATTTTGATTCTAAATTCATTTAACCAAAATTAAGTCTTCCATTTTTTCGGGAATTCAACCCCTTTGAGGCCTTATTAAATTTCGAAATTATTATTTTAAAATTTTTTCTGTACCATAGAACATCTTTTCTGCATAAGTAGATTTCAATTTAGGTACTTAGGCTTATGGTGTGAAAAACTGATTTTACAAATTCAGTTGTATTTAACTCACCATGTTTGAAATCATTGCATAATTTATAAGCACAATGCACGTGTAAACATAATCAAAAAAATATCTTGATTTATTTATAGTAACCCTCTCAATCTGTCACTAATATTATATCAATATCTTTGCTTTTAAATTTTTTTTGCACTTTTTTTTTTCTTTCACTCTTTTAGATTAAGCAGTATTTGCAATGTCATTATATCTCTGTTTTGATTTTACTTATTCTTTATCTTCATGTGTTCCAGAATAACTATATCCGTTTCATCCCTTATCTTTTACTAAATTCTCCTCTGAATATCTTATTTGATTTTAAGTGCATCTGTGTACTTTATTGATGAAAATTTTTTATATATGTATTTCATTTTCTTGTGTATTATCGTCTCTAAAGGGAAATCCTGTATTATTTGAATAATAATAATAATAGTAATAAAAAGAGATTCTTAAATGGTTGAAAGAACTGCTTGGTAAAGGTTAAAAAACAATGATGAAGGCATGAGACAGACAGCTACAACGTTAACAAAAGAAAACAAGTTATTCCTTTCATTAACAATAATATACATAATTTCTACAGTAAATAAAAAGTATTTAAAACAATTTTAAAGCCTGAAAGTTTTTACTTTGTACATTTTATTAGCAAAAATTAGTGTTTTAATTGTCAGATAAATGCCTGAAGAGTCACGTAAAGGTTCTTTTTTATTTATTTATTTATTTATTTTTTGCATATTCTTAAATTTAATAAGAATTTTAAGAATAAGAATTAAGAATAATAGGAATTTTAAGAATTAGAATTAAGCCTAATAAGAATTTTAAGAATAAGAATTAAGCCTAATAAGAATTCTGATTTTAGAAGATTGAAGTAGAAATTTTTCTTAAGACTTTTGATCTCTCTCTCTTGAATAATACACAAAATGTTTGAAAAAAAATAAACACAAAATTATTTCTTTAATATTAAGTTACTATTTATTATCGAAATATTAAAAAATGTGTAATATGTGTATATACTCAAAAATAATTAGTCTTAGAATATCGGGACTTTTTTCATACAATCAAATACCCACAAATGTTTTTAATCAAAATCTTTCCAAAGAAAATATGAATAAGAAATTTCTGAAAATTGGTTTCTTTGATCATTTGACATGGTTGCGAATTCAATTATATGAAATGTAGAATTTAATTTTTTATGTGACACAGTAAGTATAGAACATTTTATACTGTTAACTCACTGACGATGGAAAACCGAATATCAAACTTATTTTGTTCTAAATTTTTCAACGCGGAAAATTGGTTTTAATTAAGTGCACGGTAATTTTCAAATTATATACTGCACTTTCTCTTCTAAACATACCAAGAAGGCAAAGCATTTTAGAGGATCAGTATCAAAGGACTAGGAGAAAAATGGCAGTCTCATGTTTGCTTTAAAATTCGTCGTAATTTTGTCCTATTTTCGACCTTTCCTCGAATATGTTTAAAGTAGTAGTTTTTTTAGTCGTTTATCCGAACGTCAATTATCCGGAGCGTCGAATATCCGAACTTTTTTTTTTCCAACTCTTGTCAATTTAGAAGGCGAAAAAGACTACGATGTCGCGACCACAAGGATGAGATTACTTAGTCCAATCGATCCTAGGATTTCAAGAATGCGATGAAGATATAGAAACCTGGATGGCAATCGATGCAGAAGACTCAGTGGATTTCAAATGCTAAATGATGATGAGATTATGACTTCCGTGCAAGCAGAATCCGACTCTGTCGGCGATGAAACGGATGAAGACGAGGACAACAACAATGAAAGTAGCAAGGGTCTATCAAATGCTGGCGCGTTTTCTGTGTTAGAGACAGCTATGGAGTGGTACAAACAACAATCAGAGTGCTGTCCTAAACTACTGCTACTCAAGAGAATCAGAGACATTGTAGCGAAAAAACGAAGGTGTACAATGGTACGGGGAAAATAAGTAATTATTTTCCACAATAAAGGAAAAATTGCGACATTTTGCACCTATTTTTCTTTTTCTTGAAGTACGTTTCCCGCATGTGATGATTTTCAATATTCGCATAGTGTCCGGTTTCGTATACTGCATGGATCGCATTCGGTGTTCGGTTATCCGAACAATCGCGTATCCGAAAGGTGTCCGGTCCCAAATGTGATTCGGGTAAGCAACGTTCTACTGTATATTTAAATTAAAACAATATATCAGTTTGTAAGATAAATGATATGTATAGCTTTTAATAGATATTTTAAGCGAAAGCATTCATAAAAGTTTTAGTTCAAAAATAAAACCCAAGTCTTTTCACACTCAAGTTTAACATTTGAACAAATCATTTCTCTTTTTACCAAATTTGTCTGAATATTTTATGTTAAAGAATAGAAAAAGAAATATTCAATATGTTTTTTCCAAGACTTGTAAATACTGTGTGCCTGTATCTTCTGTAACTAAAAAAGTAAATAATTCTGAAAATGCTTAAATGTTAGAAATGTACATAATAAATTAAAAAAGTTGCTTATTTTTTGAAACTTAAAACCAGTTGTATATTTTGTTACGCAAGAAGTTAGATAATTAGTGTCGATCAGTTACTGTTCAACTCTTTTTAGTTGACAGCTAGTTATCCATGTCGCTTTCGATTTATTTCGTTACTTTACCGATTGATAAGTTACAATTCAGTTCCTTCAACTTATCGACTTCATTTCCTCTTCAATTTTATTTACCTTCCCATCAAATTATATTTTCTTTTCGTATTTGTAAAACACTTGTGGAATACATTTACTCTTAAGCGAACACAGGAAAGGTTTCACGGTGACAGTTAAGCCATCATTTCAGACTTTTCGTTTCCTGCATTCTTTACTTCTAAGGGGAAAAAATTGTTATTTTTTTCCGTTTTCTATTTACCCAAAGATTAAAACAAAAGTATCACCTTTCATAGCCTAGATGAGAACCAAGGATGAAATTTCGCTTGTTACTTTACACCTACATGTTTTCGTGTTCGTAATATTCTTGTTGATTGAAGGTCGCCATTTCGTGAAAAAAAAAACTGTCTTCTTTCCAAACGATATTTTTTCAAATCTTGAAAAGAAGCTCTTTGTTCATGTTCTATTTTTTTTCCTTCTTTTTTTCCCTTTCATGTTTTTTAATTGATATTTTACATATTGCATCACATTTACATAAGCATGAAATAATTACTCTTTTATAGTGTTATTTTCATTGCATTTTTAAAATATGAAGTCAATGCTGAAAGTTGGTGACCCCGCCAAGGTTAAGTACTCCATAAAACTTCCTACGAGTATATATAAATTAAAATAATTACTATTTTTTATTTTTATCTTATGATTATTTTTCTATTCATCGTCGTATTATATTCTTATATTCAAATTTTAACACTTTGCCTGCTCATTTACAAATAAGTAATGAGTTTACTTATATTATAAGTAAAAAAATAAAGATTTGTATCACTTCTTTGAACAATTTTTTATACATATCAAATTGCTGTGTAAGCTATTTCAGCTTCACAAGTAAAAAAACAATTGTTGAAATTAACTTAAGGGGTGTTGGAAAGCTAAAATCTCTTATTTTTTCGACAATTTGAGATTTTTACATTTTCAAATTGTATAAATTTTAACCTTTCTAAAAATACCTTACTTTAACCTCTAGGGCAATTAGAAGCCCTTAAAAACTATTTTTAGATAATCGTTGAAACTGGGCCACACCCATTTGAATGGCAAAAAATGTAAACAAAGTACTTCATTTTTGCTTAAAAGTTGAACGTCTGATATAAACCAAAACATGTATCTTTTATTGTAAATTGAGCCTTTTATTTTTTTTATTTCCTAGCCGATTAGAAGTCTCACTGTAAACATTAAAATCAATTTATCTCAAAGTGTAAATTTTGATATTTGATGTACCTTTTCTGAGAAACTACTGTTCACAGGTATCTAAATTTTTTATGATATATTTATGATGATGGCTAATATATACTGAAATGAGCTTTTCGTAAAACACTCAAAAATTTATTTTTTACAAATTTTTTTATATGAAAAATGGGTTAAATTTCGCAGTTTGATAAAATATATCATAGATTATTAAAAAATTCAAAATTAGCTAAAAGCTCATTTCAGTATACTGAGAAAGATGTACTTTACTTGTATGAAAAATTTCAAGCATGTACATATAACAGATTTTGAGAAAAGGTACATTAAAAACAGCCAATTTAACATTGTTAGTATAGAGATAGAGAGAGGGATTTCCAACTCCCCTTAAAAATAATTTAACAAAAATTGATTATATTCTCATTATCTTATATTTTTTGGTAACACATCAAGACACTATATTTATTTCAAATGATACGTTTAGTATTTCATTTTCATTCGTAAGAAATTTCTTGAATGTTTCAGTTATTAATGAACTTTTTAGTATTGTTTTAATAAAATAATTCTACAATACATTATTCCCATGTCCACTCTTTATACGTTTCATAATAATAATAGTATTATTATTATGAAATTAAATTTAGCGTATAATTGTCATTTTACAATGATAGAATTCCATTAGATTTTATAAATAATTTGAGAGTGATCATAATAACAAATGAATAATAATAATATTTCTTATTATTTAACATTCACGTTGAAAACGAACACAAATCAAAGTTTAAGTATTTAGTCATTAAATCAAAATATCAAACGATTTTGTAAAAAATTTCGAAGAGTCACAATTGAATAAAAAACAAAACAAAAAAAAAGAGTTCTAAGTATAAATAAGAAATTCTAAGTGTGTGTAGTTAATTAAATGTTAAATCAAGAGGCTAAAAACATTTTTAACAAAATAAATTTTTTTAGAAAAATTTTATGAAACAAAAATTATTGTTATTTTTAGAAAATACAGTTGCTTATCTTTTGAAATCTTTCTTCAGAATGTGACAGTTAAAATATTTATGTTAATGCTGCATAAGATTTCATCGAAGTTGTTCAATAAATACCAAGAAGTTAGGCTGAAGTGTAGTTTTAGGCCGTTTAAATTTGGAATTTCCTCTGGGTATTTTTATTTATTAATTTGAGGCAGGTTTTTCTACATTTCTCGAGCTTATTTAACCGCAAATTTTAACGTTTCGAAGGTCTTGGTGATTTTAGAGCTCTTTCTGGTTTGATATTACACAGGTAAACCTTTTATTGTATTGTAAGTTTTATTTTATTTCATTCTTTCTTTTCTGATTTTATAAGTCATGCATTCATTCGTAAAACATGTGTGACTGTTGTTTTGAGAATTAAAAAATTAGCTGTTATCATATATTTCAGGTTCATTAACTGCGAATTTGAGAAAGAAATGTATAGAATAAAAAATGGTGTAATTTTTTTAATCATTGGTTATTACTTCTCGGTCACTAACTGTAAGATCAGGAAATAGATGTTGTTGCGAAATTACTTCGTTGTGTAACTTATCTTGATTCAATTTATGGCTTCTCTTTCTTACACTAGACTTATTCTAGTATGGAATGACAAACTTGGGAATTTTTTTTTTAAGAATACGAGTAAATCGTTTTGTTTTGTATATTTTTATTTATAATATCTAGATATATAGAATGTTTACAAAATAAAACAATACCATAATTCAGTATAATTAAATTTACATAATTATTCGAGCGTTTCTTGCAGTTTTCCCACTTTTGAATCATAAATACATTTATAAAAATCGAACTTTAAAAAAATTTATAACTTATTTATAAAATTTAGTTGATTTTCATAAACAAGTGAAAAGGAGATCGTTTGCTATCTAACTTATTACAATTTGTAACATTCGTAATTTTATTGGCAACAATAATAATTATCAATGAGTAAAAAAAGAAGAAAAAAAAAAAAAAAGAGAGAGATGTCGAGAGTTTGAGAGATAAATAATTAAATATTTATCTGTCTAGATGCGGCGAAATTATTTTTTGAGCAGAATAAACTGTTTTGTAACAATGAAAATAACAGACAAAAGAACTAAATATCCCACTTTTTGCGTTAGTATGTTATCAATATTGACGAAAGTGTTCAGCTCTTGTTTTATTATGATATTTCGCTCTGGTTGTTATAGTAACCAATGTACACATAAAACTTGTAGCTTCAAGAACGAAGACATAAGCTTTCGGAGGCAAGCAATAACCTAATGGGATTTTTTTTTTTTTTTTTTTTAAAAAAAAGAAACAAAAAGTAAAAAGAAAAATGAGAATCTTTTTATTTTTACTTTTGTCGGTATAAAGGGAATTGAATTACCATTTTTAGCTACAAGAAAATTCTTTTTTTTTAAATGTTATTTATTTGTCAGCTTCTCGTTTGATAGTTAAACCTTTTTTTTTTAGCAAATATAGGTTATGAATTCTAAATCGATATAACATTTATTTGCATAATCATATTCGGATATAGATCTGCATGTGATTATGCAAATATTTCACGATGTTTTGCACGTAAGGTTAGTAAATATCTTATCTTTTTTTTCGGTAATCCGGTTATAATGTGTTTTTTTCCCGATAGTATCAATTTATTTTTATAGCTTCTTTTATCTTTTTCGACGTGAGTTTGTTTTTCTTAAGGGGAGTAGGAAACCTCTATACCGACAATGTTAAATTGGCTGTTTTCGATGAACCTTTTCTCAAAATCTGTTATATGTACATGTTTGAAATTTTTCATACAATTAAAGAACACCTATCTCATTATACTGAAATGAGCTTTTAGCTAATTTTGAATTTTTTCATAATTTATAAAATATTTTACCAAACATAGTGAAATTTGACCCATTTTTCACATAAAAAAATTGTAAAAAATAAATTTTTAAGTATTTTACAAAAAGCTCATTTCAGTATATATTATAGCTATCATCCTTACTAATATTATAAGCGCGAAAGTTTGTATGGATGTTTGTTACTCGTTCACCGGAAAAACAACTGAATGGATTTTAATGAAACTTTATAATAATATTAGTTTATACATAATAATATCACATAGGTTATAATATTTATAAAGATATTGTGTGAAGTTTCCAAAATATAACGATAATTGTCAAGAAAGTGGGAAAAAATTCTGCCATCTGCAAAAAAGCCCTCGACAGCATATATTTATCTTTTTTGCGTGAAGCAAAACTTTCCCTTTTTTTTTCTCTACGCCATGCCTCAGTGAGCGCTCGCTTTTAATTTATTCCTTCGATCAGTGTAATTACTATTTTTTTTTTATTTCATAATAAAACTAGATTTCGAAGAGAGACGTGGTGGCAAGAATTTAACATAAAATAAATACAACAGAAAGTAATATTAATGTACATATTACACTTCCAGATATAAATTATTTACACTGTTTTAAGCGTTCATTACGCAAAATTTGTAACAATGTGTTACTTTTGCTGAACAGAGATCAGTTTAGGAAGGTGTTTTCAAAAATTGACTGACATGAGAGTTATCAAGAGTTATAAATAAATAAAAAAAAAATCCCTTTTATCAGCTATTAGATCAACAGACTTAAAATTTAACAAATATGTTTTTTTTTGTTTAGATGAGATATGCAAAAAACTTTTTTTTTTTATTAATTTGCAATTCACGTAAAATTAACTCATTAAAAGCTTCTTTATGCTTCAATCTGAATTGTATAATTTTTCAATTTACCCGTGCGAAGAACGGGTATACCAGCTAGTTATAAATATATCATAAATAAATTTACATACCTGTGAACAGTAGTTTCTCAGAATAGGTACATCGAACATCAAAATTTACATTTTAAGATAAATTGATTTTAATGTATACAGTGAGACTTTTAATCAGCTACTAAATAAAAAAAATTAAAGGTTCAATTTACAATAAAAGATACATGTTTTGGTTTATATCAGACGTTCGACTTTTAAGAAAAAACGAAGTACTTTGTTTATACATTTTTCGCCATTCAAATGGGTGTGGCCCAGTTTCAACGATTATTTAAAAATAGGTTTTAAGGGCATCT
>BMAV01022793.1:145948-161497 GCA_019973955.1 Trichonephila inaurata madagascariensis
TTTTAATTACCCTGGAGGTTAAAGTAAGGTATTTTTAGAAAGGTTAAAATTTATACAATTTGAAAATCTAAAGATCTCAAATTGTCAAAAAAATAAGATTTTAGCTTTCCAACACCTCTTAACCACTAAGAGATTAAAGGTACAACTGAAAGATAATATTACAAAATGGTTTAACAACTTTTAGCGAACCATTGTCTTTCAAAAAGATGACACAGAGAAATTTTTTTACAATGGCGCATTTTTAATTGACATTCATTTTCATTAACTCAATTTTGTGTTGATTTGTTTTACTTATTTGTTAAAGATTGTTTTATTTTAAATGTCGTAATGTAGAATATTTATGATAATTTACTTTACGTTAAACAATCGAGAATTGAACTAAATTTTGTAAAAGTTATTCCGACCCTGCGGTCGCTGGTGCCGTTGGAGACACCTAGTAAATGGACACATAATAATAAAATCAACAGCTTAATTTGACTTTCAATTTACTATCAGAAGGTTGTTTAAGCCAAAGGAGTGTGGTCAACTTTCCCAGAAATTTATAAAAGAATCATTGCTGCTAATAGATACTTTTTGCCGTGAAGAGTTATCTAAAATCCAATTTTCTTAAATTAAGAACTAAATTGCTTCTTTACAAAAGTCTTATTCAATCTGTCCTGACTTATGCATCAGAGACTTGACCACTGGCTTTACGTGATGAGGAAGTTTTGGAAATTCTCGAGAGAAAGATCTTACGCTGAATTCTTGCTGGGATCCAAGAGAATGGATCATAGAGACGAAGATCTAACTTAGAACTCTACAAAATTTAAAACAACCTGATATTGTAAAATTTGTCAAATTACAGAGACTTAAATGGGCTGGTCATTTGGCTAGAATGAATGAAGATCGTTGCTGTAAGAAAATTTTTCTGGCAAAGCCCAAGGGAAATGGACCACGGGGCAGACCCCCGTTAAGATGGATTGACTGCGTCCAAAAAGACCTGAATATTTAAAAGGTCAAAAACTGGAAAACAGTTGCCAAAAGTAGAGATGCTGGAGAAGGACAGGTCCTACCCAGGGCTGTCGAGCCATTGAAGAAGAAGAGGCCAACTTAATTACTAATTATTAATTAACTTAATTACTTAATTACCTATTATCAATAACTGCATCACTTATCTGTCGCTAAGATCCGACGTAATGGTATTCGCAGGAGCATCTTAAGACTTCTTGCGGCCCTGTGCCCTTACGCAAAATTAGGCCCCGCCTATGACCCTTAAATGTAGATATAACATAGCATACGTTATCAAAAACTCGTATAAACAATTACCCGAAACAAATAAGTGGGCATGACTTACAATCGCCCAAACCAGCTGGACCGACTGCAGCCTCTTGACTGAATGAGTAATGATGGCGTATGATGATAGGCCTAGACTTATACATGCACGACGGTCATCACATGTAGCCAATTGACATATCATCCGAAATCCACAGTATTTCGGAGAATACAACCGAAAATAACATTTAACCTTGCGACGGGGCTTTTATCGCGATTTCAATTAACTGTCCTCTTGGGATTTCTTTGGAGCCAGAATGGCAATTCTTTCCAAACAACTCAAGAAGTAAAACGTGTATATGTAAATTAGGAATCATATATATATATATATATATATATATATATATATGGTAAGTTTAGAATTCGCGGAGTCGCTAAGTAGAAAGGTAGTCGCAAGGTGATATGAAATATAGTCTAGAAGAGGAATCTTTAGTCTGGAAATTAGCCTAACAGTGCCAGTGCAGATTAAACAAAAGTGGGTCCGAGCCCAACGGAGTATAGCCGGATTAAAGCCAGAACAGAAGTTATAAGGACCGTAGCTGTTTATCTAGGATATAGCGGTAAGCTTGATAAATTAAACTTTAAATATAAAGCATTTACTATTGAGATAGTATTTAATCTATAAAATTAGATTCAGTGGTTAGTTGCGCTATTGATTGGTAATACGTGTTGCGTCTACTCATTCTTGATCATCCTCCTTATATTATTTTTGTTGTTGTATTGTGTTTAAACTAAGATCTTAATAAACAGATTTCAGTATGAATGACTTAAGTAGTTCTTCATTCCTCCCCACAGACACAGGTCGCGTGGATAGTGTAGAACGGATGTCCCCATCGGCGGGGACTTCACAACCTTTGAAATTCTTCGAACCGTGGTCTTATAAAGGCTGAGTCGAGAACGAGACGAGGCCCCATTGTGGCCGAGTCCCTGGGGCAGGGCCGAGTTGGTCCATGCCTTAAGACGTCCCTGCATGTTGGGCCCCTCTTTCTTGAGAGTGCAGTATCATTGATTCGGCTGATATGACGGTAGCTACACCCCTCTTTCAGATTTCTGGGGTTCTTCAGCAATTCGATTTTTAAATTTGGAAATGCAATATTGTGTAATTTATGCAGAATATACATCCATATTCATATAAACAATGTATCGAAATAATCGATACCATATAATCATGTTACTGATAAAGCTTTGTAACCATAGAAAACTCCAGGAAAGCAGAAAATGAATTGAAAATCTTAATTGATACACCTTGCGATGAGTGAGTGAGTGGCTTTTCTCCAATAATCATCAGGGTCGCTTTTTCGCTTAGGCACGTGCCTAGGGCGCAAAAGATTTGGGGGCACAAACATTTGGAGGGGGAAAAATAGAGAGAAAAATTAAAATTATAGAGGGAACGTACCAATGCCTAGCGAATCGTGAGAGAAGCATTTCTGCCTTCAATAGAGTAAAGACTGAAATGAGATCTATTATGGGAAATGAAAAGCTTAAGAGTTTGATGTTCCTATGCACTTAAAATTATATTGCAATGGAAATTGATTATAATAATGTTATTAATGATTTCTTCGAAGGAAACTTTCGTTGTGCAAATACAATGACAGGGACTCAACAAAGAATAAGGGTGTCGAAAAGTAAATGATATTAAAGCGATAAGCGACAATGGTGTAACGTACACCCCCCGCATCGTGGGGGAGCCCAGGTTTCTAGGGGGTCTAAAAACTATGTTATTTTAGGGTTTTGCAGTCCTTTGTAAGAACCGGATTGAAGCCGAAAACGTGTGACTTTACAAGAGAGAGGGCTCTAATATTCTCCGTTACTCCACTGATAAGCGATGAAAAAGATGATAATTAATAAGTTAAAAACAGTTCGTAGAGTAATGTATACTCGATACTAAAATTGCAAACGACTTCACTAATTTATTGTACTATTTTTCAATAGGGTGGGTGGTTCGTGATGCCGTAAAATAAGAAATGAATAGCAGTGGCAAAACCATAATCCAAACAGTAAAAACAAAGAAAGGGGAAAGAGTAATAGAGTTAAGGGAAAATCCCTCCCAAAGCAAAACAGAAAAGTAAGAACTGAAGGAAGAGGGGAGGGTGCTCTGGCATTAGGGGGGGGGAGGTAACTATTGAAGTGCCTAGGGTACCGGGGAGGTTAAAAACGGCCCTACTATACATATAGATTTTACAAAATTTAATGTATGAATTTTTTATTTACTAATATACATTTGATTTTTTAACGACAAAAAAATGATAAAATTATTTTCCGAATATGTTTTTATAACGCAAAAATGGAATAAAATTTTAATTTCACTATTTAAAAAATTACACACTAATGATTAATTCAATATTATTAACGTATGTTACTTCTTCGGGCAAAAAGTCGGATTTTGTTTGAGATATCAGAAGATGCATTTTTTTTTTTTCGCTTCAGAAATTTACTGTAGGGAATGACAGGAAAACAATTGATAAGATATTTGGAAGAGTATACGTATAGAAAAGATATGTGACTCTGCTTTCAGGAAGTTCTCTCGTTTATTGCTTCAAATTTATGTTCATACCTAAATTTCCCCAAAACTGTGTAAAAAACAAAGCACTAACTTCTTGCGGACAAATAAAGGACTCGTAAATTTTCTTCTGCGTTTTATACCACCGGAGTGAGTGGAGAAATTGTTTCTTGTGCTCTCTCCATAAAGTTTAAAACTGAAAAAAAGATTCAAGATTTTTGTTCTGGAAATTTATGTTCTAGTGCTACCTAAAGTTAAATATTAGTATGCACATTTGTTTATTTACTGGACATTTCCTGTATATATATTCCAGCAGGACTCAAAGGTTCTTCAATACACTTCATAATTTTGAATCACCCAATCAGATGGCTATCTTGACACTTTAACTGGCACTCTTTTCTCCACATCCTCGCAAAGTCAAGAACAGAGAAAACAAAGTCAGGAATGAGAGCCTGTAATTCTATTTTATTTTACATTGACATCCACTTTGAAGTTGAAGCTATTGGCGAAGGACCTCGTTCAAGGGACGAGGACGCCACCTGAGGTGGTACTTCAAATTTCTCCACCACACCACCGTCAGGGCTTTCAGCTGTCACGTTTCCTCCTTCTCATGTTGGTTGAGGGAGAGCTCACACTCATTAAACAAATACTCGGGAGGGGGGGGGAATCTGAATGCATCAAGGATTGAGAAGCCATTAAATTGGACACGGAATGAAAACAAACAGATATTTGCAACAATGTACGTTTATTAATTTCACCTTTAGACCTGATTACGCAATGTGTGAAGAAGATAAACTAAATTGTTAGAAATAATTGGGCCTACTTATTTTAAATAAGATGCAACCTCTGAAACTCGCCAAAAAGAAATTCTCAAATATCGTCTAATAGCTAAGCGATTATAATTAAGGCACTCACTAGTGGGGAAAAATTGCCCCAAAATAACTCCTGTTCTTATGCCATTTAGTCGTGACGTTCACTTGCGAAGTTGAGTTATTGTAGCTTAAAGTGCCCATTTGGCAAGACGAAAAAAGAAAGCCGAGTTAGTAAGGATAGACCACACGAATAGCTCACAGTTACAAAGCATCGACGAATTTAACATACATTAGCACATTTACACGATGAGTCCTCAGTGGCATTAGGATTTAAACCTACGAATCGTAAACGCAGACCACAAGCTTGTCGCGTCCCTGCGGACGCAAGTGTTATAAGATTCGAGTATAGAGATCAGCCATTTTAATAACTAATACACTTTTATTTACTATTTCACTTAATAGCTTTAAACAACTTAAGGGATAATGCACTTAGATCACTAAACTCGAGGAGCAATCAATGTTAATCAATTTAAATATAATAGAAAGAAGATACCTTATCTGATCTCTCGGGCACTCTGCTCTTTAATACTTGGATAATCTTTGAAGAATCTTTAACTTTTCTTAACTATACGACCTCCGGTCACTAATATTAGGTTCTCTTCTATCTCGACTTTCAACCATCATAGTGCCTACTTTACGACTAACACTTAAATAGAAGTTCTAATTTATATAAAACAAGCCTTCTTTTTACAAAAAGCGGTTTTCAACAGAAATCATTGTTAAAAAGATTATTTTACCCAAGAGGATTAGTGGAAATGCGGATTACGACCATGTTGACTCAGCTACTTCGGTCACATCAGATCCTGAGAGATAACCTGATTTAAAGTGCATCAGTTCTGTTACACATGACGAATTTTTAATGGAATCAAGATTGGTACCTAGCCTAGCTAACACGATATAATATTCACCTTATCCATATCTTTGCAGCGATTACAGCTTTGTTCTTCGTCACCTATACCAAAGGTGAGGTTCACCAGTTTTCTACCTTCGAGCACACCTTAAGTTAAATGGGAAAAGTCTAGGAAAGATATATCTACTGATCCCTTTTCTGTGTTCGGCTTTTAGAGTAGACAGTTTTCTAAATCTTTTCTTGACTTCTTCAGTCTTCGTAGGATTCTTTCATAACTTTTCCAGAAGAATAGATTCTCTTTAAAATTTTCAGAAGGGTAGATCCTAAGGACCTCTAGATGGTTCCTTGTCAATATTATTTTTGGCCAAATTTGTTGCCAAAAGCAATAAAGTCGCCAATCTGGAAACCCTGACCACACTTTTTTGGGTTTCCATATTCTTCTTTTTTTCAAGTTCATGCTGGGAAGCGAGTTATGTCTGTGAAAAACTCAATTTTCCCACAAGGAGAGTGCCGCAGGGAAAGCAACACACGTGGGTGTATCAGTATCAAGTATATATCCAGCGTTGTTTCAGTCGAGCTGCGTGATTGAGTTGAAATTCTACTTAACAACGTCGGTCATTTCGATGGGCTGATGCTCGTTAAATCTGTAAAGGCTCAAAGTCCTCGCGTTTACGTGATGTGGAAATTAAGGGAATGAAGTGCCGCTTAGCTGTGACTCAAAATTTTGGGTCCGTTGCTTACAGCCTTAGAGTGTCGCTTATAAATGGGATTTTAAAACACTACCAATCAATGTTTTCAAATTGTTTCCCATTTTTTTAAAAAATTCAAATCTAGTTGTCTATACTATTGCTCTAATATTTTCATAAATCATGATTATCATCTGAAAACCTTATTCAATTCTACTATTAGCTCACACTTGCTATTTATTTATTTATTTATCTTGGTGGTACTTTCGATTAGTTTAAGCAAATGCATTTTAAAGCCTCCATTGAGCTGAAATTTTATATACATATTGATTATTTTTGGATGACAATACAATAATTTAATTACATAATTAATAAAAAATTAATTGATTAAAACTAATTATTTTAAGAATTTACAAATACAGCCACGTTGGCATCTTTTTTTGGCGACTTGTGTCGAAACTTGAAAAGGGTTTTTCTCACGTTTTAAAGCATTCAGTTGAACTGAAATTTTATAAACGTGATTGTTTTGGATGACAATACGATACTTTAATGATAATTAATAAAAGTTAATTACCACTTAATGTTGTGATTCTGTCCTATGTAAACACATATTTATATTATTTGTAACTATTTAATAAAATAGCTAAAATAAAATTTTTCTTTGTTGATCTAAGTAGGAATTGAGACTTAAATTTTTTTTTTTATATTACTTGTTTTTACTTATATTTTTACAACTTTCATGTTCCTTAATTTCCATTACTTTCGTAATTAATTTTCAAATTAATATGCTGGAATTTTGATAGGCTGTATCATAGCTTAGTAACAGAAATGTTGTAGTTCTGGGATTTCCCTACAACTAAATGTGGTAGTTTCTTAAGTGTCACATGATAAATACAATAACATGATCTACAATGAATTTAAAACTGACCTGTACTTGTTGCTCTACTTGTAAAATTTAAATACAATTTTCTTAACTCGGTAAAAATGCTCAAGATTCTTCAAAACTTTTTTTTTTTTAAATTAAGGAGACATCTTACGATTTACGCAAAAATTTTTAATTTAAGGATTTTCAAAATTTGGTTGCCTCTATGTGTGTATACTGTGTAAAACAGATTTTGTGCTCAAAATTTCATAAAAACTAGCCATTTAATTTTTTAAGGAAGAAACTTAAAACTTGTGAAATGATTTTTTAAAATGCTACTCCTCTTACAAAAATTTACGTACACGCATGAAATTTTATTTACAAGTACGTCAAACTATGTATGACAAAAGTTCGTATGGATTTTGCGATAACATGATTGGTATGCGTGCAATACTTTTTTTTTATGAATGCTTATTGAAAATTCCTTAAAAAATGTATAAATTCTAAGTTCAATTATTTTTTGTTAAAAAAACAAATATTGCTTTGATTCAAAAACGCATACCAACTTTTGTTACATGTACTATTAGCAATAGGTTAAAAAAATTCAAAGCATTAGGCACAATAGAAAAAAAAGTCTTAGCATTTTAATGAAGACAAACTAGTTATTTTATCTTTCTGAGATCAATAACTTTAAAGTGATTTGCCATAGGGATGTCAATAAAAACTATCATAAGTTTTTTAAGTTTAGAGCTCTTTCAAATTTCGTGAGGTTATAAAAAAGTATATAAAGAATAATTTAGGCTAAAAAAAAATTAGATTTGATTTTTTGGGCCGATTTTTGTCTATTGAATCGTACTTGTCCCCTTAAAAAAAAAAAAAAAATATGGTACATGTATTTTTTTTAATGAATTGCATTTTGTTTAACTTCGCGTGTTTCATTATTTTTGACAAATATGTTCTTTTTAGAAGAAATGTTTTACAAAAAGTAAAACTGGCAACAGCAATGCCCATGATTGCGTTTATCCCGTGAGTATGAAGTCACGTGAACTTATGAACAGATTGACTGTAAACACGTTGTCATGTGACTGTAATGTCGCATGTGTCACTAAAACTTTTTCCCCATTCGCAATTTTTTATGTGTAAATCTTTTCTCCCCGGTTGCTGGATATTTGTTGGGGATGATTTCGTGAAAAGGGGCGGATGTGTGTAACAGGATGTGACGTAAAAGGGGCTTGGGTTTTACCCAAAGAGGTGCGGGGTGTGTCTTTTCCCTTTTCCCTGCAGGGGTCAACTCAGTAGCCATCAAGCACTCGAGGGGACTCTAAATCCGTTGTCACAAATTGGGGACAAAATGCGGCTTTTTAAAGGGAAAAAGTGTTTCGGGGTGTATAAATTTTTTCAATCAAACGGTTAAAAAATTAAAGATTCCCCGCATTTTGTACTTTTTTCCATCAACGAAGGTGGTTCCTTTTTTAAAATTATCCCTCGCTTCCCCGTTTGAGTATTTTAAACTTCAGTTTTCCAAAAATGAGCATATAGCTTTTTGTGATGAACTCAAAAAAAAATGAACACAAAATTTAAATGTTTCATTTTAAAAAGTGGACTTTTTTTGACCTGTGATACTTTGAAATCAAAGTTTTGTGTGTGGTTACAAAATCTATAGTCTCCACTTCCCCCAAATTTAACAAGAATAATTTTTTTGTAAAAAAATTGCATTATCCGTTAATTAAAAACAATATCCATTAAAGTTTTTTTCGTAGAAAAATTTTTTCAATCATACCCGCGGTTTTTTTTTTTTTTATATTTTTTTTAGGGTTTTTCGTTTTCCACGATAACATATCAGATGTTACACATCATATGCGACTACTCAAGACTCGTTTCTTTTCTTAAAACACTACCAATCAATGTTTTCAAATTGTTTCCCATTTTTTTAAAGAAATTCAAATCTAGTTATCTATGCTATTGCTCTAATATTTTCATAAATCATGATTATCATCTGAAAACCTTATTCAATTCCTACTATTAGCTCACACTTGCTATTTATTTATTTATCTTGGTGGAATTTTCAGTCGTTGATAAAATACATTTTAAAGCGCTCCATTGAGCTGAAATTTTATATACATGATTATTTTGGATGACAATACAATAATTTAATTATAATTAATAAAAATTAATTGATTAAAACTAATTATTTAAAGAATTAGAAATACAGCCACGTTGGCATCTTTTTTAGCGACTTAGCGAAAAGGTTTTTTTTCTCACGTTTTAAAGCATTCAGTAGAACTGAAATTTTATATACATAATTATTTTGGATGACAATACGATACTGTAATGATAATTAATAAAAATTAATTACCACTTAATGTTGTGATTCTGTCCTATGTGTATACATAATTATATTATTTGTAACTATTTAATAAAAAGTTGCTAAAATAAAATTTTTCTTTGTTGATCTAAGTAGGAATTGACTTCAAAATTTTTTTTTTTATATTACTTGTTTTTACTTATATTTTTACAACTTTCGTGTTCCTTAATTTCCATTCTTTTCTTAATTAATTTTCAAATTGATATGCTGGAATGTGATAGGCTGTATCATAGCTTAGTAACAGAAATGTTGTAGTTCTGGGATTTCCCTACAACTAAATGTGGTAAGTTCATTAAGTGTTACATGATAAATACAATAACATGATCTACAATGAATTTAAAACTGACCTGTACTTTTTGCTCTACTTGTAAAATTTAAATACAATTTTCTTAACTGGGTAAAAATGCTCAAGATTCTTCAAAACTTTTTTTTTTAAAATTAAGGAGACATTTTACGATTTACGTAAAAATTTTTAATTTAAGGATTTTTAAAATGTTTTTGGTTGCCTCCTATGTGTGTATACTGTGTAAAACAGATTTTGTGCTCAAAATTTCATAAACAATTAGCCATTTAATTTTTTAAGGAAGAAAAAACTTGTGAAATGATTTTTTAAAATGCTACTCCTCTTACAAAAATTTACGTACACGCATGAAATTTGATTTACAAGTACGTCAAACTATGTATGACAAAAGTTGGTATGGATTTTGCGATAACATGATTGGTATGCGTGAAATACTTTTTTTTTATGAATGCTTATTGAAAATTCCTTAAAAAAATGTATAAATTCTAAGTTCAATTATTTTTTGTAAAAAGAAACAAATATTGCTTTGATTCAAAAACGCATACCAACTTTTGTTACATGTACCATTAGCAATAGGTTAAAAAAATTCAAAGCATTAGGCACAATAGAAAAAAAAGCCTTAGCATTTTAATGAAGACAAACTAGTTATTTTATCTTTCTGAGATAAATAACTTTAAAGTTTTGATTTGCCATAGGGATGTCAATAAAAAGCTATCATAAGTTTTTTTAAGTTTAGAGCTTTCAAATTTCGTGAGGTTATAGAAAAGTATATAAAGAATAATTTAGGCTAAAAAAAATTAGATTTGATTTTTTGGACCGATTTTTGTCTATTGAATCGTACTTGTCCCCTTAAAATAAAAAAAAATATATGGTACATGTATTTTTTTTAATGAATTGCATTTTGTTTAACTTCGCGTGTTTCATTATTTTTGACGAATATGTTCTTTCTAGAAGAAATGTTTTACAAAAAGTAAAAGCTGGCAACAGCAATGCCCATGATTGCATTTATCCCATGAGTATGACGTCACGTGAACTTATGAGCAGATTGACTGTAAACACGTTGTCATGTGACTGTAATGTCGCATGTGTCACTAAAAACTTTTACACGCACCATTTTTTTAAAAAAATTGGAATGACAGAAAACTCTACATATTAAATCTGACGAATCCACTATAGGTTCGAATGATGATATGTGGAAGTTTTGAGAGGGAGGAAAGAGAAAACTATACGATATCTCGATTGTTATCTGGTTATTCTTCAGGGTTCATACAAAATGATATCAATAATCGATTTAATTATTAATTAATCTAACTAAAATTGACCAACATTGATTTTTTCTATGGTATTCGATATAATCCATTTTTGTGGTGTCATAAAAAATAGAAAGGTATGCTTGGATCAGAGTTTATCTTAATATAAAAAATCAGTCACTCTTTCACTAAGCTCTTAGATTCTAACTATTGAAGATAAATGGAAGAAAAAACAACACTTCTCATATATATAAGAGATTTTCATACCTGAAACCTATAAATAGAGGGGGGGGGGATACGGTTAATGGCGCGCGCCCGTTGCTTTTTATATCCAGTTACTAATTACTCACCCTTTTCTAAAGCAGGGAAATATTAGATAGATGATTTAGAGATTAACATTATAAACGAGAACGAAAACGAATAGACTATAAGACGATAAATCTAAATTCTGTCTGTTAACAATCGTTGCCCTAAAAGTGGTACAAAAATAGTTTCCGCGTCTATTAGTCTCGAATTTCTTAAAGATTTATATTATCTACCATTTCCATTTGATCTTGAATGGGTTGCAATATGCTTTGATTATTTTTGTACCTTTGAAGTATTTTGTTTAATTTATTAATAACCGTCATCAGGATAATTGCTTTTTAATAATTAAATACACAATTAATCGACATGCAAATAATTTTTGATTGCGGGTAATGCATTATTAATTAACAGCCGCTATATATATAAATTGATTGATAATATATCCTTTATACATATTAATTAATAATTCTTAGTGATGTTTAGTCTGTATATTACTTTATCTATTAATTAAAATTGTCTCTTGAAAAAGGAACAGCATTAATGAATTCTTCCATATTTAATATTTTTGAAAAAGGAAAACATGGCTGAATTATAAAAGTTTTTATAAAAAAATGAAGAATTTTTATTATCTTAGTTTAGTTTTGTTACTAAATTTGTTAACAAAAACATTCATGTTTCCAACTTGAATGAAAAACTTTCCGGTCGCTCATCTGGCCATCCGGTGACGCTGACTGCTGTGCCGTAGGGCCTGGGTTTGAATCCCGGAGAAGACATGGATGTTTGTAAATGTATAGTGCCTTCGCGGCATGGGATACTATAAATAGACGTCGAATCGCAAGTCCTCTCGTGAGGTTGGTGGAAGGGGGAAAGAAGTGGGAGGCCCCTTACCACACCCAGGGGTCCTCCCTCAAAATTGGGGTGGAAACGAATGAAATCATACTTGTTTGGTGCTCAAAGCTATGGCTAACGACAGGCGTCACTTAGCCCTTTACCATGAGGATCCGGTCTTTGCCGATCAGGTGTTATCAATAACAACAACAAAAAATTCTTTCATAATTCATTTTTTCATCATCGGAAACTGATATATTTGTATGATTTTCTGTCTCAGATATTGCTTAGGAATCCAATAAATGCTGGATTTGTAAAAAAATAATCAGATTTTAACATGATTTACAGAACATTTTATAAAGGAGTGTAGGAATTAAACTTGGAAAAAAAAAAAGAACTCTTTGGAATATTTTTATGAAATATGTTGACAAATATTGAATTAGTTATTAATATCAAATAAATGTATGCTTGAAAGAAACTCTTTAAAAAATGCATCCTTGAAATCTTATTTGATAAACTAATAACTAATTTTTGGCAATTAAAGTCAATTCCTAAGGGGGTGCACTAAAAGAGAATTTAAAAATAGTAGCAATAATAGAAGAAAAAATTTGTGATTATAAAATTTTTTTTCAAACATACATTCTTTTTAGTTCTTTATTTTTCTTTTTGTGTTTTTTGAAGTGTTAAATCAAATTATTCTTTTCATGTAATTCATTTTTTTTTTATTTTCGTTGTTTTTTTATGTGATTTTTGTCACTCTCTCCCATAAATTATTTAATTTATTTATAGCACTTTTTTTATGGGGTACTATCTAGTGAGAATTTCATATTGACACTATGCTTTATTTTCATAACAAACAAAAAATATTCTAAGGTTTCTAGTTATTCTTTTTTTTTAACTGAGAAAGAGTTATCCAGCAAAATGCTTTCGAATACGAATAAGAGTATTTTTATTAATACGACATTTTCTTTGAAATTAAATAAATAATTCTATATTTTTAATCAGCCAAATATCTATTCAAAGAATAAAATGTTGAACATGAAAAAAAAATTGTTTATCTCTTACGTTTTACAGTTAAATTATTCCATGGTGTGTTTCAAATTCTGACATTTCAATAATCATGTTTTGCCTCTCTAACAGTAGGATGAAATGTATTTAATATTTTTACCCTTATTTTAGTCGAAATCATTTAAAAAATTTCGCTGTTACATTAATATTGTATTGTTATTTCATCCCTGTATTAAATTTAGTGAAAATTACCAACTACAAAAACTCTGCGTTGTGTTAATATAATTCCAGTTTGATATCTGCAAAGTAATATAACGGCATTATTATTTAAAAATAAATATTAAACAACTGTAGCATCATTTTAGAAAATTATTATATTCCCATTCAGTTTCCATTCTCCCAAAATTCAACGTTTAAAAATTGTCTTTATTCCCATTGCAAAATTCTACTTAACAAAGTTCTTGAATTTCTCTGAACTTCTTTTATATCTCCCAACCACAATACTTTACGCTCCTTTTTTCAAATAACTACTACATAATGCAGTCCTTGAGATGAATTTTACCGTTTACGTCGAAAATGTTCTGAGAGTACGGGATCTGCAATTCTAAAAACCAAAAAACGTCGCGTCCCAACCATCTGCAGTGCGGTCACATCTGTCTTCGCGGTAGTGTGACTTCACAAAACGCGCCTTTTCGAATTTCGGTCTCTTTTTCCCCCCTCTTCCACACATTTGGAATCGGCGTAGGGCCCGCTCTGTGTCAGCGGTACGCAGTGCAGTCGGTCACGTGCGGATAAGGAAGCGCCATTGCAGCTGCCTAGTTGCCTTGGAAACGGCGCAATGACGTCACCTCACCACTTTCCCCTCTGTTCTGCTTCAAATACATCAGGCCAGTAAAAGTTGAAACAATGCGCATGCTCATTGGTTTCGGAATTTGTTCTGCAATAAAGTCAAAAATTTTAGATAAAATTTTATGCGAAAACTTTTAATCTGTCTCAGCGCATATTCTTACAAAATAAAAAAAAAATAAAAAAATTCAAATTCTTGTTTTGCAGTGAGCATTTAAATGCGCTGCTAGAATTTTCTGATGCATGAAAATTTAGAACATTGTCATAATATTTAAAACAAATTTAAAAAATTCAGAAGAACATCATCGATTTACTAAAGTGTTCACCAAAATAATGAAACGGAGGCTTGCATTAAAACTGAGCCTAAACTTTGTTGGCTATATTTTAAATATCAGTTTAATATTCTTTTAAAATTGTTTTTTTTTTTGAAGTTGTTAATTAAAAAAAATAATAAAATTAATTTTTAAAAATGTTTGAAAGAAAAAGAAATGTATGTTAAAAATTGTGACTTTAGAAGAATAAATTTGACATTTAGTGCATTTACATTTTGCATAGGTGTATATATATATGAAGTTTAAGTATAATGCAGCCATATTTATAAAATTTAATTCGGGAAAAAGTAAAAAAAAAAAAATGATAAATAATAATTTCCTTTTGAAAAATAAGTATTTTTTTATTAGAAATTGTATTAAAATATATAAACCTAGGCATTAATTTCTTTAAATTTAATTCCTCTAACAGGCAACTTATCCTCTGTCGCCACTTTCAAATTACATTTTACTCGCAACGAACCTTTCTGTTGATTAAATGTCACAAATTAACCCAAATTTTATTATCAGTTACGCTTTTAATATTTTCTAAAGCTCATTTGAAGCATCTGAACTTATTTTATGAAAATTGTAACCACATATTCATACAACACAATTTTCCTTTTTTTTTTTTTTTTTTTTACTTTTAAAAAAAGAAAGGTTACAAGTTATTTTTTTTTATATCTCACATTCAGACAAATAAATCTTAATTTGGTTCTCCGTTTGTCTGCGCACATGCGCAGTAAGGCAATTTTTACTGTCTTAATCCGTTCACCTTTTCCCCAAAGGCGCGCTCGCTTGCAATCCTAATTTGAGTGGTCGCGCTTTTTCCGAATATTAATTGCTATATCCACCCAGTTACGGTACTTGTCATTGGATGAAAATGCATTACGTCGTAGCTTTATCGTAATTTGATTGAATGACACATAAAAGCTTCATATGATATTAAACTAGCTTTAACCTTAGTGGTGATATATCGAACAGAGAATATCAATGTAATTTTTTTTTTTTTAGCCTTTTGGCTATCTGTTTCAGACAAATGGAAACTTGTTGAACAACTATATGTCGCAATTTTTCAGAAGGTTCTTGAAGAATGTTTTTCTGAGAAAAAAAAATTCTTTTATTTTGTTGTTTTTGTTATTGAGATGATAAGGGGACAGTTATGAAAACACTGGCATCGTTTTAAAATTTTTATCAGTGTGACATTTCTAATAAATTACTCTTCAGTAAAATCTGGATAACTTTAGAAAAAAAAA
>BMAV01022793.1:171103-181250 GCA_019973955.1 Trichonephila inaurata madagascariensis
CTAAAAAAAACGAACTGACTAGACTTTTGAAATATAGGTCGATCCTGTTCAGAAGAGAGCTAAGGGAAGATCGGAATATACTTGTGGGTTGAGTGCGATGAAAGAGAGAGAATTTATCCGTCTGAGTTCCTGCTAGTGGAACCGTTTAGAGCAGGGGTGTCCAACCCAAATGACCTTGCGGGCCACTTCGGAAAAACATTATAATCTCGCGGGCCGCACATAAAAATATGTACCTTTCTATCAGACTTGGAAACAAAAAACATTTATTGAGTGAAAATTTAAAACAGAATGAATTATTATTATTGTTTTCATTATTTTTCATGTATACAGACATAGATAATATAATAATGTTTATATAATATAATAATGCAATGATCAAATAATGTTTAAAATATTACAGTCGCCATTTTCTTGAAAATTACGGTGTTCCTTTTGAATTGATCTTTCGTTACTCATTGTTGAAATTTGATAGTGCTGTCATTCGCGCAAACGATTAAGTATGCGTTGCCCTTTATCTTAACCGTCCGGAATAATATATATTTTTTAAACTTTAAAAAACATTTCTGACTGCCTCTTGCTTTTTGGGCACTCCAAACAGAAAAGGAGGAAAAGAAATGAAAGTCGCACACACACAGAGAATCATGTACTATCCATAGTAAAGGATATGCATAATGCACAATTCGAAATTTATTAAAAAAAGTAATTTACAATAGTAAAATCAAATGTAACTGTTTGATAAAATATAAATCTATTTTAATCTAAAGGACATTTCTACTATCAAAAAGGATTTATTTTAAAACAAGAATAGGTGACAGGCAAATACATTGTAGATTTATATACGTATATATTATATATATATAAATTTTCCCTCAAATAAATTTTAAAATGAAAAAACTTTAAAAAACCCTAATACTTAATTTTTTTTAAAAAAAAAAAGAATTGGCGGACCGCAACTTACGTACTGGCGGGCCACATGCGGCCCGCGGGCATCGTGTTGGACACCCCTGGTTTAGAGAGCCGTTTCTAGAACTTGTAAAACTTGATTACAATGAGTGCGTTTTGTACTATTAAATATATATATATAATCTGTTACAATATATTTCTTCATGTAAATACCTCGATTTGTCTTCGTGTATTCATTCATTCGTCCTTGTCCGTTAATAAATCTGTTATTTAAATAATTGGAGTGATCGGCGGCTTTTCCCACAAACAAATTAGAAACAATATTTGACAAGTTCTGCGTAACTACGAAAAATATTTGAAATATTTTGGAGATAATTTCTATGTAAAACTTCTAAGAAAACAATGATTCCTCTTTTTTTTTTACTAAATTATTTTTATATATATTTAACTATTTATATATCTCACTTTAATATTTTAATAAAAATCGGTGCATTATTTTATTTTTGACTTTTTTTAAATGCTGTGTGGGAATTTTAACAACACTATCAACACAGAATTAAAAAAATACGTTACGCTGATGCACGTTAAATGTTTCGAGGTTCAAATTCTGCACATTGGAGCGTTGTGGAAGTTTGTAGAGTGAGGGGCCAGCTGAGGTGCCGTCCTCGTCAGTTGACTAAGGTTCAGAATTGCAAAATTCGTCACCAATGACCCTTGTGCAACTTCAGAGTGTGTCAGTAATAAAACTTGTCATACGAATTCTAAAAACTAACTTTTTTGCCGGAAGATATGGAGTCATCTTTTAATCCCTTAACTAGTTCGACCGTATACTGTACGGGGTACCGAAAGCAGACCACAACTGGTTTGCCCGAACCCTGTACGGGCACTGATATTTTCATCTTTCTATCTTTGATTCGCACATATTTTGAATTCTTATAATGAGAGTATTAGTGATAGTGTTTTTATAACAAATGTAGTTTGTCCCTGGTACTGAAATATTTCTCATCCGGGATTTTCTTTGAGCTCTAGGCGGGAATTTTTCTTTGAAGGCAGGAACTTAGATTCTTGAAAATATTCGATAAAGAACAGGGATTGGCTAAACGATGTGCAGTTTTTTGCTTCAGAAGAAATGAAAATGGAAAGATAATTCAAAAAGGCCGATATTATCTTCGTCCACAATGTAATGTAAGACTTTGTATTATACTATGCTTCAAATTGTGCGTGCATATGTGTGTCCATATATATATATATGTAATAATTCCCTCTAACATACTTTTAATTAACTCTTTAATGATCTATAAATAATCTTTAAATCGTAGGTTTAAAGATAAACATTGTAATCTTAATCGTAATCGGCTAAACCGAAATCCCTATCCCGCGCATTCTAGCCAATCAGAACTACTATTACGTAATAGTCACACGATTGTGCACTGTTGCTTTATAAACACAAAAATCTGATGTAATCGTCTTTTTTTCTCTGCTTGCCGCCATAATGTAAGATTGTAAATACTTGCTGCTTTTTTGTCTTTGTGTTGTGTCCTTCAAAATGCCACTGTCTGTTCAATGTGAACATGTAACATAATTGTGCTTTAATCTGCTAATGTGTGCTCATAATAAAGGAGGTAAAGCTATTCTGAAGACATCGTTTTCATCAAAAAGGATAATCACATACACTGGCGAACACTACTTTAATGTACAACATATATATATGCAAACACACACAAAATCCTTCACCTTTTAAAAAAGGGGCACGAATATGAAATTTTTTTTTCTAAGAGAAATTTCAAGATTTCTCTTTATTGCATGCAGAGTGTACTTATAAAAATCAAACATTTAGGGTTTTTTGTGCTCCACAATTATAAAATTAAAAAAAAAAATAGTATGAAAACTTTATATTGAAAATTTCCCCATTTTTCCATTCTGTCGGTATAGTATTATGCTTAATTACATGCAATAAAAAGGGCCTTTTTTTGGAACATTTTGAGCAAAAAAATTGACAGCTTAAAAAGTTAAATTGAATAATTGAGTAATTCGATTTTATAAAAATGTAAATTCAACAAGAAATACCATTGACAGGAGAATTGACGATATTGCTAAAATTGGCATTAATCAACAACTAAAATTAATAATTTTAGCATCTGAAATTCATTCCATTGCAATCGACGAAAGCACAGACGTACAAGATAAAGCTGAGTAAGCTGTTTTTATTCGCGGATGTGCTGCATACTTCAAAGTAAGTGAAGGACTTCTGGGGATAATTCCAATGCAAAATAGAACCACGGGGACTGATATTTTTAAAGCAATAATGTGTGTTCTGAATATAAATTCAGTTTATTATTGCAAAAACTAGTTTCTTTATATGAGGCTCCTGCTGTGACTGGTGTTGTTGAAGAGAAAAATGCACAGAACAAGGTAATAATTATCTTCAACACTTTCAATGTATTACTCATCAACAAATAATATGCTTTAAAATTCTAAATATTTGGCATGTTTTAAGAAATGTTGCCTATAAAAATGTTGTATGTTGCTATATTAGCATAAGTGTACTTATTCACCATCAGTTTAATGAATGTCTAGAAAACATAGAAAGTGAATTCACTGATCCACCTTATTACACAGAAATTCGATGGATTTGTACTCGAAACGATTCTTTCAATGGGCTGAATTCATATGACGTCATAGTCACATGATAAATGCTATCACGTTTTTCCAGCCAATCAGTACATTAATTCCTGTGGTGTCATAGTCACATGATTTTTGCAATCACATGTTTCCAGTTCATGCACTTCGCTGTTGCCAACTTTCTTTTGAAAAGGTACAAATTTGTCAACAATAATAACGCACATAAATTAACAAAATGCACTTGATTTAAAAGAACACATATAATATTTTATTTTTTCATTTTTTGAAAAGAATTTTTGAAAAATCTTAATATTTGAACATTTTAACCTGATTATCGGATGCGAAATTTTATCTGAATTTTACAAGTAGAACAACAAGTACGTCTATAATATCAATTTTGAATTCAATGGTGAGCACGTGATTGCATTTGTCATACGATCATCATGATTTAACCATAGTCAACCAATTTTTCTTAGAATCCAAAAGTTATGAATGTGTGAAATATTAAAATATGATAATTGGATAAAAAGTTGGCTTTTGCCGTTTGCATTTACAAATCGCCATAATTAAATCTCAAATTCAAAGCAAGCAGCATGCGATTACCTCTTTATTTGATAAAGTCAACGTTTATTTTATTTTAATATTTTTTTAAAATTACAACTCTGATAACAAAAAAATAATAATAATAATAAATAAAGAAGAAAATTTACCTTACTTTGAATCTCGCTATTTATTATTGCAAAGCTCGTTACAATTGAAGAGTTTTCGGAGTATACTAACCTACTTAAATTGTAAAAAAAATTGAACTCGAAAGTAGATTTCTGGTCTGGAAAAAATGTAAAAATCGATTTCAATTATTTTCTTTTTTTGTCCATTGATGTTGAAACTGTTGATTAAAATTTGCTGCTCAGACTAACAGAAAATCGTTACGATTTCATATTGAAACAAAAATGTAAGGATGTTCAGATTTAACAGTTCTGTAAATATCTATCACCAATTTTTCGTAATGCGTTATTAATAATTAATTTATCTATGTTCGATAGCATGTATTTATGCGAACATATATTTTCCACTTTAAAAGATAATGAAGTTGCGGAAAGGTCAAGATTTACAGACTAGCTTTATTATTCTGTATATACTGATTTGTTTATAATGAAAGCTATACTTCGTCTTTACTTCTATATTTTTCCATTTTTGCTGCCAGAGATTTAATATATGGATTTCGGGGGTTGACGAGTTTGACGAACCTAATGTAGTGGAATAATAGAGCATTATTTATTTTTTAAAAAATCTGTTTAGTTGTAAAAACTCTGAAATGCAGTAATGTAGATCTCATCTTCGCCTCTTCTTAATGGTTATTATATTAATGTTCAGTGTTGATAACCAATTAGATACAACAATAACGAGACTATATTTCAACAAAATCCAAGTGAAACACGTATATTGTATTCCGATTTAAAATAGATGTTGAGTCGTTGTTTTCGACATGATAGCTTAACCAACTAGGCCACCCAGCCGGCTTGAGGCTTACTTATATTATTCTACGTAAAAGAACTTTTAGAATTATAATTTAGAGTTACCCTATTAGAATTACCGTCAACTAACCGTAATCCGTTCGCTTCACTGGATATTTCTTGATGTTGTATGGCTATATATTGTTTTTAAATTATTATAATACCTAAGCCCTAGCATTAAGTTTTCAATTGCATTGAAAAACATGCTGATAGAGCGCTCACCTCTTAATTTAAAAAGGTAGGACTTGAATCTCCAAAATGTATGTATAATTATCTTACACATCCGTAATCCAGCCCCCTTCGATTTCAGCAACACCCATTTTTGTGGGTGTCTACGAAAAATGCTTACCAAATTTCAAGTTTATTTATCTAATAGCTCAAAAACGGGGGGTTTTTTATTACCTATACACCCTATTCCCCTGAAACCTACCCCCTTGGGACTCGGTTTCCCTAAGACCTATTCTTCGCGGATCTCAACTCAACAAAAGAAACATGCTTACCAGATTTCAAGTCTGTAGGTCTAATAGTTCAATAACAGGAATACTTATCTACAACGCCCCTTTACCCCTTGCAAAGCCTTTAGGAGTCGATTTCCACAAAATCTGTTCTAAGGTGATTTCTACTGAACAACAACAACAAATAAAAAAACATGCTTACCAAAATTTCAAGTCTTTAGGTCTAATAGATGATGAGTGAGTTAGTCATTTTTCTCCTATATATATATATATATACATAGATATATAGATAGATTTACAAACACATATTGATCTACAAAAAGAAAAAGAGGAAAAACTTGCCCTAGAGATTTAAATATAACTTTCTTAAGCAAGAAAGGAAGGAGGAAAACAAGTACATTTAAAAATTAGAAAATATCGCTAAATTACCTTGGGAGTGTGTTACCTCTGTTATCACAATCTGCTAATTCCATGGAAGGAAGAAAGGCTCACTAGTGGTTGCACATCATGTACGTACCTTCAGAAGGCAAGCCTTTACGGCCGCATTCGCCGAATGTTCTTGGCATCAAGTTCGTTTCTAGCGATGTTTCAATCGAGCCTCTTGTTCTTGTTTCCTTTCAGCATAAAATCTGTCAGAGCTTAAAGTCTTCACGTTGACGAGGAGAGTGGCGTACCCGCCAAGGTGTCGATCTGGTTGTTTGACCGTGGTTCAAAATGATGAAACATATTAGTTGTTATTAACGGACCCATGTAGCAGAATAGACTGTCAAAATATGAAAAGTGAAAGAAAATCCTTGAGGGAATGACGGCTTTTGATAAACTAGGATTCGACATATGTTGTTGGCTACCAAGATAAGTATCTCAACCATTGGGTTGAAGAGACTTCAATTGTTGTTTTTTTTATTAACTTTGCATTGAAAAACAACTCGAATTAACTTAATGACGAACATCCTCATTTTGAACCATGGTCAAATGGTGAGGATGACCCCTGAATTGTCACCCCACTTTCCAGAGCCCCCCTTGCTATGGGTCTTTGGTGGTGTTAGGTATCGAACTCTAAATTCCGTAAAATCAATGCCAATCACGCAAGTTCATAGCCATAACCACTTCCACAAAAAGACCTCAAATTCAAAAACAGAGAAGAAAGATTGGATTCCAGGCAATAGCGTACACAAACTTCTTTTATGGGGAAGAGAGGTTATACTCTTAAAAACACATACACGCGAAAGCACCAGGGCGTAATCTATTCTAAAAACTAAAAGAATTATTGGTCTATGGGAGTGGTTTGAGTCCTAAACTCCACCCTAGTGTACGCCACTGATTACCAGAGCTTTCCAACCAGTATAGTCTTTAAAATAGAGAACTGACATCTGAAGTCTCATACAAATCTTTCTCATATGCTCTTACATTGTATCAAATAGTTCAATTTTTTTTTATTTTCTAAAATCCATCTGGAAGACATTCCATTTCCTGTTCTTCGTTTTTTCTCTAGGAAATAAATTTCAAAATGTAACAAGTTTAAACTCCAGATGGTATTAAGAACAGATAACCTTCACATTTATAAAAAAAAAAGAAAAGAAACACCACACACACAATATCAAATTAAATACAATCTTTCGAATCTTATTTTTAGCTGATCAAGAAGAAAACTACCGTGTAATTATTCAATTGTAAGAAAATTCTCTGTCTGTTAAGTTAAAGAAATGGTGAAGCTTTGAAACCGCCTTTATCTATCCCGTGCATGTTATATATGATTCAGCATTACTGATAATTTGACGTACAACCATCTGCTACCATTTCCGACTGCCAAAATGAAATGTTATCAGTTAAATTAGTACCTCTAAGTCCCTGACACGTCAAAGAAGATGAAGGGATACGGTATTAAAAAGATGCATTTTCTAATAAATTATTTAGTTGCAATAGTGTACAGTTATCAGTCCTAACAGAATTTCTGCCTGAGTTCTTCGATAGTTAGTGGCTACACTACTTGCGCTATTTTGTATATATATTTTTCTCATAGTTAACAGTTCCAACCATCTGATCAAGATGTTTCTCGCAGCGATTAGGTATGTAGTTAAACTTTCAAATAAAATATTTAAATATTTTACATAATAAGGTTTCTCGTTGGACTAGAGTTAATGTCTAAGCAAATAATTATTAGAGCATGGTTTTCCTTTTAAAAAACGAACAGTTTGTTTTCCAAGTGTCCCAAATCCATTTTCAAAAAAAAAAAAAAAAAAAAAAAAAAAAAACTTCTAGCTGTTTTAATATTTTTATTTTCTCATTTTAAAGTAAATTAAAACTTAAACATTTAAAATCACTATTATTTTTCCAAAAAAAAAGTCCCATTTTAAGGTGACTACGTTCGGAACCGCGATTTGATAAAGCGTATATATGGATAATTTTTGGATATTTAATACCAGTTGAATTAGAATATACGTATAAAATTGTTTTTAGAATATTATTACAAGAAAACATTATATAAATGGAGTTTTTTGACTCAACATGAGGCAATAATGACATATTTTCAAAGCATTCTCCTTTTACGAAATACTTCTATAACAATAAAATTTCGACTATTATATATAGCTAGAACTTCTTTACCGAGGTTGAACTGAAAATTTTGAAATATGTAATTAAAAGAAGTGGATTTATTCAAATTTTACTATATCATAGTAGAGGGAAATTTTAACAAGAAATATCCGTTATTATTACAATTGATTGTAACTCTGAAAATAACATGATTTTTTCAAAAATTTGGGTTCAACCCTGGTATAAGTCTTAGTTATATAAAGGCAAAATTTTATTATTATCGAAGCATTTTTCATATAAAAGGAAAAAGCTTTGAAAACATGTCATTCTTTCTTAATTTTTTGGCAAAAATATTGCATTTAAATCATTTTTTTTGTAATGATGCTCTTAAAAAAGGTTACAAGAATATTTAAATTCATTTGACACTAAATATCAAAAAATTATTCAGTTATACGATTTTCAATATCCCGGTTCCGAACGTAGTCAATTATCTTAATTAAAGAAATATTGTTCGATTAGAGCTCAGATAAAAGTTTTTTAAATAACTATTCCATTAAACATATAATTGTAATATAATATATTAAAACAACGAGTGAGAAAATGACCAATTTGAAAAAAATTGATAATGCTAAACCAGCTGAAAGTACACTATTTTTTGAAAGTTTCCTGAAAACTTGATGATTCATTCAAAGTTTGTGCAAAGTTTAACTACCAAATGTCTCAATTTCAAGAGCCATTTTGATATTAAAAATTATTTTATCTTCCAAATAACTAAGACGAAAGTAGCTGACGATTATATGTAAATTTCAAACAAAAAATCTGTGATATGTAAATTTCAAACAAAAAATCAAATCAAGGGGAAAATAACTATATACAACCTGCATACCATAATTATTTTAATTAACTTCCATATTTACAAATTGGAGTAGAATGCATAAAAGAATCACAAAATGTACTTAATTTGAATGTAATATTTGTTTTAATGTGAAAAAAAAAACAATTTTAGGTAATTTTATTACATATCTTTCTTATTATTTTCAAAAAAATTCATTCTTTATTATTTTAAAAAAAAATGTCAAGGAAATATATAGATTAATACCCAAAAATTGAGAAAAGTTAAGAACAAACGATTTTCAAATTCATTAGCCTTTATCTCATTTTTTTTATCTTTAACTATAGCAAACATTCTTAACAAGTTAGAATTCATTTTTATTCGTAATAATTTAGAATTCATTTTAATTCGTAATAATTTATTTCAGAGTGAAAAAAACTCAAATTTTCAATAATCTACATATAAAGATTAATTTAGAAATTATTTTATTTCATAATAATTTATTATAATGTGAAAAAAATTCAAATTTTTAATAATCTACATTTTTTTTTTAAAAAAAATTTCTGCTGTGCAGCAGTTTTAAGTATAGATTACTCACATCTAAAATAATTTTCATATAAAAAACTAGCGATTGTTAGATAAAAAAAAAAGTAAAACTGGGAATATTCGAAAAAGAAAAAAAAATTTCCCCTTTATTTCTAAAAGCGCCAATTAAAATCACTTCTTTAAAAATAATTCCATCATTTTGCTTTTTAAATTAATTTATTAAGCAAACCACGTGTGTATACATTTAAATTGAATTTCGTTATAAATTATTCGAAACATTACTTTTATGAAATTGATTGATATTCATTGTTTTAAATTTGAAAAAATAATCAAATTACTGATTATCAGGAAAAATACGGATGGGATATTAAAATTAAAATAATCTTGAAATCTCCTCAAAATTAACATTTTTAAAAAATAATACTTCATCAGTAAAAACGATTAAAAATGTTTCAACTCCTTTCGAAATAAAATAAGATTTCTAAATTTTTTGATGAGTATGGTAAAAAAACATCCTATTATCACCGAAATTGATAATATTTGAAGAAAACACTGTTAACGTCAAGGAGTTTTTGCTACATATATAGATATCATAAATCGATTAAAAAAATGGAATAAATAAGGCATTCCGTTCTTGATAAATTCACAGTTAAAGAAATTGGTAATATTTTGTTTTAATTATTTTTGCATTTATTAATCCATTACCTAATTCTCAAATTAATGGGAAATTCTGCGGTTTCTGT
>BMAV01022794.1:4282-24999 GCA_019973955.1 Trichonephila inaurata madagascariensis
AACATATTAATGCATACAATTTAAACATATTTAACCTTGAAATTAGAACAATGTGCAAAATATTACAATTATTCAACTTTAATTTCATTGAATTATACTTATTTGTAAACTGTTTAAAATTTCACCCCTCGAGACAAAATGGGCAATTATGAACAGTTATTAACAGAGTTCATTAATCTTCCTAGTACACACTGAAAGCTGGTATCTCTTTTTAGTGTTGTACCATATAGGCGGATACCAATTGCCGCAGATAATTTAGACCCCCCCCCAGTTTCCTCCCTAAAGGGAGGCACCTGAGCTCTGACGATGCGAATCTGTTCTAGGATTTAATTTTGCCTAGAGCACCCCTTTGGAATTTCTTACATGTCATATAATCGTACAATAAGACCACTGTCGATTTTCTGCATCATCAAAATCTATCAACTTGGGCCGGGGTCGAAACCGCAACCTTGGATACAGAATGCCAGCGACACACCAACCACGCCACCCAGCCGACTTGAGTGAATATTAACATCGAACTATTCAGCTACTCGAGGGCTTTTGGCAACGGACCTCGTTATTTTGAACCATAGTCAAGTGACGAAGACGACACCTGAGCTGACACCCGCTCTCCAAACTTCCATACCACACCAATGGAAGGAAGTTTGGGACTTGACAAATTTAACGTGCTTCGCCATCCAACACAATGGGTCTTCAGCGGTACTAGGATTTAACATTGACACTCTGGCCACGATTTCGTTACCTTGATCACTAGGCTACCTACCGCTGCAACACACCTAGAGGATGAAAAAATCACATATAAATGCACGATCACGGAAACGCTTTACAACACAAACTTTACACGCTTTACAACGCTTTACATAAAACACAAAAAAAGTCGGGAAAAGAATAAGAGGAGAAAACATGTTTTTTATCTTTAATATTTCAAAACATTAGGAAACAAGTAATAAAAAAAATCAAGTCGATTCCTACTTAGATGAGCAGAGAAAATTTTTATTTTAGCTACATTTTATTAAATAGTTACAATTAATAAAAATATGTATATACATATGATAAAATCACTGCATCAAGTGGTAATTAATTTATATTAATTATCATTAAAGTATCGTATTGTCATTCAAAACAATCGTGTACATAAAATTTCAGTTCAAATGAAGGCTTTAAAGCGTGAGAAAAAAACCTTTTCAAGTTTTCACCTAAGTCGCCAAAAATGATGCCAACTTGTCTGTATTTGTAATTCTTTAAATAATTAGTTTTAATCAATAAAAAATTTTATTAATTATAATTAAATTATTGTATTGTCATCCAAAATAATTATGTATATAAAATTTCAGCTCAATTGAGCGATTTAAAATGTATTTTATTAACGACTGAAAATTCCACCAAGATAAAAATAAATAAATAAATATAGAGAGAGTGTGAGCTAATAGTAGGAATTGAAAAAGAACATTAACGGGACAATAGGGATGCATTTCGGGATGATAAAGTACAAGTCGTTGGTAGTGTTACGAATTTTGTGTAAATAGTGTAAATAATTTGTATTTGAGTGTTTAATGCATTTATATTACTCTATGTTATGTTTATTTCATGTTAAAATTGTACCATTCACAAGCAATGCCGACCCTTACGTTATAATGGCGATCCAACCAGAACTTGGCGAAATCTTGGCGGTAGAGCCAATTTGGCGATTTTGGCGACCAATTTGGCGATTTTGGCGTCATTGGCGACCATGTTGGCGAGTTCGGAACCCTCGGGAATCTTCTAGAAAGTAGTAGATCTCTCCACTAGTGTCACGTTCAATGACACGAGCTGTTATATTTCTGGAAGTTTCTGTCGCGCCTATAAAAATGAGAGGCTCGCCGGGACGGCGGAGAGTCTGGATTAAACCAGCGAGTAGTGAGGATTGTTTTGATTAGCTCGGCTGTGCTTGTGAATAATCTTTACTTACGTGTATTTTTTTTAAACACTGTTATTGTGTTTGATTGCTGTTGAAGGTGTAAGACCTTTGGATATTTACTCTGTGAATATCGCTGCTGAATCCTGTATTTAAAGGATTGGATTTTTGATAATAAATTCGCATCGCTCTTAAAGAACTGTTTATTTTCTTTGTGATTGTTTTGCATAAAATCCTCGAGCCCTCGGATCTACGTAACAGTATGTTAAATCCGTTAGACATATGAGACATCCCGACAGGCCTAGTGATAGCCTGCACATTGCTACCGTAATTGTTCTGTATCAGGTTGTTTGGCGTTCTTATTCTTCGCTCACGTTTCTGTGAGTCTATATTGAATGATGTGGACTACCCCTAGTGCAAACGTGCAATTAAGGCTGCAGGATGTTTGCCTCTAGGGATAATATTGGGCGTACAACTGCTGTGAGGTTTTGTCCATTGCAATCAACAGCCCCTAATACCAGATGGGTATCAGCGAGCTCAGCGATCATGTAACGTTCCATTCTACCTCCACTTTGTCGGCAGGCGAAATGAAGTAAACATGGGAACAAAAACCACGAGCGTGCATTCACCGTTCTCTGATGCGTCGGCTTACGTAGCGCCATCTTGTGCATACAACCAAAGATTTCCCAGCATTTTTGCTGCAGAATGAACAATAAAAATGTTTTCTAATCTTCATCTTGTCCTGTCTTTCTTGTGTTTTGTGTTGCCACTACCACGCCAGGAAAGTGTTTCTGACCATGCAATTCTATGTGACTTCCCATCGTCTATGTGTGTCAGTCCAGTAACGGTTTAACCACCATATTGATACACCATGTATTTAAAGCGAATATAATGAAAGAATATTCAAATCTAAAAGAATTCAAAGTAAACCATTTGCTTTGTAAGCTATTGAATATAAAACGGAATGCAATTAATCCGTAAAAATAAAATATGAGTTTTATTTTTTTAGTTATTCATTTGGGTTTATGAAAAAAAAGGACAATCAACAATTCTATAGTTTATTTTTTTTTTCCAAAGACCATATATAAGTAAGTCATTTCATGCCGAGTTACTTAAGAGTTACATTGGGTACCACTCACAATAATTATAAACACCAAAAATTTATCTAAAACATTTTTATGATTGGCATTATTTCTTTTGTATTGATAGTTTGGATGTATAGAATATATTTATCTTAAAGAAACTTTTTTAAAATTCTTCCCTTGCTTTTTTTGCATGGGGATTATTTTGAATCATATTTTAAATATAACATATAATATTTTACAATTTTTTTTTTTGAATTTAAAGGAAAAATATAACTCCGATCTTCTTTTTATTCTTTAGTTATTTTATTTCACATTTTATCCTTTTCAAATTCGAATTCCAAGAAAGTAATCGCAAAAGTATTTTTAAAACTCCATAAAAAAAAAATTTAAAAATTCAGAGCCTTCAAATATAAAATAAATTTTTAATGGTAAATTTTCGTTTTTCTCTTTACCCATACTGTATAGAAGAACACAAAAATCTTATCTTATGTTTTACACAATGTGTGTGTGTGAAATAAGAGAAAACAAATTTTATGGATTGTCATTATTTATTTCCACATTACTTGTTTTGGTGCTGAAACAATAATGCTATTCATACTGGATGCAAAATTTTCTTCGAAACAACTATACATTAAAGCTACTGTCTCGTGCATAAGCAAAGAAAATTAGTTTTGCTTTGAAGATAATGTGGCAATAAAATAGACGAAATTCTGTAACATTCTTGGCTGAATTGTGGATTTATGAAACATATTCAGTCCAGTCACGTATAAATTTTCACGCTGAGAGGAATACGTGATCAAGAGACAAATTTTTCTTACAAAAAGTATTGAATGAATAGAATTTTTTTAAAAAAGAAACGTTGTGTTCTCGAGATAAATATGAAAGAAATAATTCAGAAAATTTTATACATTTTCTTGCATGGATGCTTTCTCTTAAATCATTGAACTATGCTGAAGAATTTCAATGAGTTGCAGTTTCGTTTGCTCCTTTTAATAGATAAAAATAGAAAAAATATGGAACCAATAGAAAATAGAGTAATAATGTAAATTATGTAAATAAAAATTTATAAATATTTGTGACATGTATTCATTCAAAATGCAATGTATAAAAATAAACAAATTCTTAGAATATATTTTATTAATATTAAAAAAATGTTTCAATTTATTCAGTTTTGGCTGCTTAATACTATAATGATTGAAGGTGCTAAGAAGTTAGTACTTCATGTAAATGGTTTTGCAGATATCACATTTATTACATTAAAACATGTTATTAAAAGTTTGTTGTATCCCTGTAACAGTTACAACTTTGCAAAACAGATTCGTAGGATGAAAAATTTCTTTCAGACAAATAAGTAAAAGATCACATTTAATTAATTGTATTAGTTATTTGCTAATATCATTTGTGGGTTATCGTTTCTTAAAATTTATAAAAAATGGGTTATTGTGATAGGAATATGAATCAAATTAACATTGGACACATACACAAGCGTACTAATGAATTAGAAACCCAAAACCAATATTTTATTGGACCACATTTTGCACAATTAACTGCTTTGATTCTTTTGAGCATCGAGAGCAATTACTTCTAGAGAACAATTACTTCTAGAGAACATCATGCATTAGTTATACAGCTTTTTAGATCTTGTAAATTAGATAGAGAGGAGAGTGCTGTCTGATGTGTGTTTCCACCACATCCCACACATTTTCTATGGGGTTACGATGGGTGCTTTGCAGTGTCCAGGAAAGGTGTTGGAAGTCAGACTGATGTTCAGCGAACCAATTTGTAACACTTCTCGCACGATGCATAGTCGCATTATCGCCCATGAAGTATCTGTCACCATCAGGGGGAAAATAACATTGCAGGACGCACTTGATCTGCCAGTATATCTAGGTATTTCATCGCTGTTTGTTAAAAATAGAAAAACACCAGGGCACTACTTACAGTAGAATACATTCCGTAACATGATACTCCTCCCATACAGGACAAGTAAGGCAAGAGGAATTTATGGCTCACATTCGACGTCTTCCACCAATATAAAATGAAGTGTAGTGTGATTCATCCGACCATATAACCCATTTCCAATCCTCAGATGTCCATTGCTTTCTTTCTCGGCACCACTTCAAACGAAATTTTGCATTTCTGGCAGAAATGAGTGATTTTCTCACAGGCACCTGTCTATGCATTCATATACTCTGCAATTATCTACGCATTGTTCCAGCTGAAATCTATCGGGAACAGCCTTGGTTGACGATCTGTGTCAGTTGAAGTACGTGAAGTAGAATTCCCGTTGTACCGTACAATATGTCGGAGAAGACGCCGATCACGTTCTTGGAAAACTGTGCTAGAACTGCAGTTAAGTCTTCTAGAGAAGGACTGTGGATTCTGATTCCAACTTTTGAAAACATTTGATATAGCTGCTTTTGAGAATCGAGTGGTGTGTCGTCTTTGAAATCTAGACCCCTGCTAAACAGACACCAACAGTACTTTTTTTTTAAAAAATGGTGCAAAATCTGTCATTTTTCCGATTTTACTTCACTCATCTTGAAAAGCATTCTAACCACATGCAATTCACGTCATAAAAAATGCATACTTTATCCCTAGCACACATTCAAATGTAAATTCCAAAGGTATTTAATTCATTAACCAATGTGTGTATATCGTTTTAGACAAATAAACGCGATTATTGTTAAATTATAATATATTTAATGATTTCTAATTTAAATTATATAAAACAAAATTCTAGGGGTCGAAATATTTTTTTTTTCAAAATTTGGAATAATAATCGCCGATTTACATTTGCTGTGCAAACCAGTTATATTTTCTTATTTAATTTCTTGATATAAAAATATGATTTAAAATATCCATTGCCTAAATGTAAATTATTTAATTTTTAAGTAAATTTCATGTATTTATTATATTTAAGTAATTAAAATTAAGGAGTTATTCTCTCTCTCTCTCTCTCTCTCTCTATTTTTAAACAAAAATACTTATAGTATAAAAAAATATTTTAAGGGTGTGCTTTTTCTATACGATTTAATTTAGTTTAGTTTAAAACTAATTTTTACTTCTAAATAGTTTTCTTCTAAAAAAATTAATATATTATTGATAAAAAGTATTGTATGGTACAAAAACGTTATAGAATCATTTTATTTCAAGTTTGTTATGGTACAAACAAAATGGATACTAAAAATATTAAAAAAAATCTAGGCAATATAATAAATATTTAAAAATATGATTGATCAATGAGTCCACCTATCTTTTGAAAATTGAAGACAGCCCATTACTTAGTATCCTACTTCAGTAAAAACCTTTTTACTCTTAACTTTTCTTAACTCAGTTCTCTTAAGATATATACTGCATATTTTTTTATTATTTTCGTTATTAATATAAAAGACGAACATGTCTCATTTAATGTGTAAAAGTGAAGCGTCAATTTAGTATTCTACTTGAAAGTTATGGTAAAATAATAAAGAATATTACGTCAGTATCAAAGAAAACGTTTAAAATAATCTTCGATACATTGATTAAACACTATTAAAATTTCCATACAAGAATTCTGTGTGTGATGAACAAACAACTAATCTCTAACAAAGGCAGAAGATAATTTCACTGAGCGAAGTTAAGCAATAAATATTCACAGCAATAACTGAATTTTCCCGAATGCAATAGACTGCAACAATTAAGTTCAGGTATCCTCGAATTTGATTATCTAATTAGATAATTATGTATTTATAGACTTAGATGGCTGCTCATCGTAACAACATTATAATATCTTACCGGAGCTTATTAATACGTATATTAGGAGCAACCGAAATAGTATCCACAGATATTCTGCTTTCCTTGAGATATGAATAAAAAGGCTGTATTTCAAGCACATAAATAATCGCTTATCTCATTAAAGGATTAACAGAACCATATGTACTTGAATAAATTTAATTTCAGTTTTGATAAACTATTTTGATGAATATTATTTCGTATTAATTAATTCTAACTTGAATAGGATAATACATAAAGAAAGAAAAAGAATCGTGTTAAATTATAGGATTTTTACTCCGAATAATCACACTTTCTGCATTTGTGTTGATTCTCTTAATAAAAATATTTGAAATGTTTCTAGAAATTTCATCCAGTTCATACATACCTCTTGTTCGTTTTATAAAAGAAAATCTACAAGAATATACAAATTATAACAAAATAATTATTAAGCTTGATATTAGATATGCGCAGAATACAGTCTTCGAAAAAAGAACAAGTTTCAACAATTTTAATATTTCCCGATATAATAAGGTAAACAAGTATTACTATTAATTGCTTGAAGAAAATTAAATATGTTATGTTAATAAGTTAATTAAAACTTCATAAATATGGTTTAATAAATTCTGAAAAAATTTATATCGCATTGTTTCTAAATATCTATCTGTTACCTTAAAACCAACCCTTTTCAAATTTCGTAAAATTCTGTTGAAAGACTCCTGATTTATGGAATTTGTACAAATGAATTTCTAAACATTAAGTTAGTGTCTCAAGTACCTAACAAAATGCAAGCTTTTTTTAAAGTTCTTTCAAATGTGCTTACCTCAAATGATAAATATGTTCCCAAATTTAAAAAAAAATAATATTATTATAAAAACATGGATCAGAAAATCATTAATTAAATAACCGTTTGCTAAAAATGCAACACTTTGCAAATCAAAGTAAATTTTTAAGATATATAAAACTGGTTAGGATATGCATATGATTAGAATTTTGAATTGATCTCATCACGTATAATGTACTTCAAGAAACACTGTTTAAACTTTCAAGAGAACCGTGTCGAAAAGACATTGTAAATATGTATTGTAATGTGTGTATCCATATTTGATTGCTGTAAAATATCAATTCAAAGCAGTTTCTGTCTCGAAAGCATACAAAATACTTTACAAACAACTAATATTTCAGCTCAAAGATTTTGTTCTTTGAGGTTTGAAAAATAGATTAGTTTGACTTTTTGTACCACATATTTAATATATTCTGTACATCCAACATTATCCTTATTTAAGATAAATATTAGTGATTTTTTAAAAAATTTCTTAATTGCAATATTCTGTGTATCCACGTAAGTAAATATAGTTTCTCAAAAAGCATAAACGATTTTGTTGTTCTTCAGTACTATGGCAAAGATTCATTCATTTTTTATTGTGTTAAAAATTAATCCGATTATTCAATAATATCTCACTATCGTTCACGAAAAAAGGGACAATTTTGTATTTGCAATAAATGTGGACTTTCATATTCCATAAGGCTAAATGTTTGGGCTCTAATCTCGAATTATATTTCTGACCCAAGTTCTCCCCCAACACCCAGAGCTTTTTAACTGTCTACTCGAAACTGTGGTGCAGATTCCAGAATGCAGGTACACACTCACTCGAAGCCGTTTTGCAAGAGAGACCACTTACTGGGTAGTTTAAAATGATCTTTATTAACATCTCAAAGAAAGCTTCACATACTAAAACCATTAAAAGAAATTGCAAACAAAATTATCTGCCACTTCTTATATACAAATATAAAAAAGCAGCCAGTGCCATATCTTGGATGATCGTAAAAGTCAACATTGGCTGACGAATTCACAAGGCTAAATATAACGTAATATAACTAAAGTAAAAAAATGTAACATGACAATTTTTAGAGCGTGAAATTTATTGTTTAGTTAAGGAAAGTAATAAAAGTGCTGCATTCATTGTAGATTTTAAGGAACTGATATAATAGCTGAAAATATTTGAATTATTTGGAAGACTGCTCATTATAATAGAAGGTTAAAGTAACCTATATGATTAAGCATAATATGTCCTAATAAAGATTTCAATTATTATATGTGTGTCTCTCTTATTAAGTGGTGAATTACATATATGTCTTTTCCTTCTGAAAGCAATTTTTATACTTTATCTTTTATATTTCATTGACCTTAATGTACGAGTTTTTCTAAAAATATTTTTTTTCTTCAGTTGCTATATATTTTTGTATTTCAATTATGTTTAGCCCAGTTCTCATAAATCAAACGTTTAGATAATTCAGAAAAAATTGCTTCCTTTAACAAATCAAAATGACAAAATTCATGAATATATAGAAAGATTAATTAAAATCTTTTATTTTTTTAAAAATTTCTCTAACCTTGCAAGACACAATGTAAGAAAATAATATTAATTCTGATTGTACATAATTAATAAGAAAATTATAATTCGTAACTTGCAATAATATACATAACTAATTTAAAGCATTTTATTATATTATTAGTACATAATAAATATTACACATGCATCTAATAGTATCTTATAATATATATTCTCTTCATAGAATCAAAATTATTTTCAAGAATTGATTATCTTGACAACATTATATCCAGAGCTTTCAAATTCCTGCTTGCATAATTAGTTAAGGTGAACAAGGTTGAATAATTGGAACAAGATCTTCCAGTTGGCAGATGCAAATGGATCAATCTGTGTGAAATTTTCCCGATATTTTCCCGGTAGTTTTGGAAGTTAATAAAAGAACAGGTATTAGAGCCAATGTAAGCAAGGAGTTATTAAGCGTGGGGCTACATTAGAAGAGTAGTAAAATTATTTAATTTAGGCATGGCTATAAACTTTATCAATAAACTTGAAATTTCTCTGAAAGGTAAGATTAACATTTATATGAGGCAACTTCAAGTATTAATCCTCAAGATTTATGTTTAACTATAAAATTTAAATGAGTTGGTTTCAAAATAGGTAGAAAAAAATGAATAAGGTGAGCAGTTCAAAGCATTGCAAATATGCCTTCAGGTATGTGTTATACCTTAAGATGAAATATAGAATTTATAACATTTTCTAACCTCACAGTGAAGAGATTGCCTACATTATATTGTTTCGCGTATACGTAAGATGCTTAATTATAGTTTCTCAAAAGGTTTTCTTAAATAAAATCCCTATTTTTTTTGTTAAAACAAAATTAACTACTATCGCAAATTTTATATTAAAAAATAGCTTATATCTACAAATAAAATAAAACATTTTACTTAGATATCTTATGAATCATTGGATGAGGCAAAAAAAATTACAATCGATGAATAAGTGTACATTTACCAAGTCTTTTTTTCTTAAAAGTGATGAATAATTTTAAGCCTTAAGATTCCAGTTTTTCAACGCCTTTTATATTATTTATGTGTTTGAATTTTAAAACTTCCCTAAATCAATAAAAAAGTTGCAAAAATTATTAAATCAAAATGATAAAAACCATTAAATTTTCATCAGTAGCCAAATATTCTGTTAATAAAACTTCATTTTTTTTTTGAAATTTATGTCGTTACAGATAAACAATTTTCATTTTTTAATTCACTCCCAAAACTTTTAGATTTCTTATTATATTATAGTTATTTATACATATAAGCACACAGAGAGACAGCATTTAAGTATTTGATATACAGTGTGTAGTCTAAACAATACTCATAGTCTAAATAATAATTATAAAGTATATAATACTTTCAAGACTAAAATAATACTTATTATTGAGAATTTCTAATCACATTTTTCAGAAAAATATTTCATCACGCTCATCTTTTTACTTAAATTTTACAAAATATGGGTGCTTACTAGAAGTTCTTAATGTAAACAAAATGTAAGGTTACTTAAATATATATTTATTGGCAGAGAAGTTAGTATTTAAATTTTAATTTATTGATAATTTTAAGGTAACTTGAGGAGCCAATTTATAAAGAATAAGTTAACTTCTTCGAAATATGAAAATCTTATCTTTTCAGTAATCTCTTTTCTGTTAGGTAAGTAGCTATAAATAACTCTCAAAAAGCTTTGGTATTAGTAGATTATTATTAGAATTAGAAGCTCTAATAAACCCCAATCAAATGTAAATTCTAGAAATATTCTTTCGAAAAACAAATACATGTATAAATTTTTATCTATTGATGGTACTTATAAGTACCAACCACTTTAAAAATACATACAATAACCATTTTTAAGAATACTCTGATAATACTCAGCAGGAATATTTTTTTAAATCCACACTTCCAGGATACATGACAGCACGGGTTCTATGAGGAGTATTTTAGCGGTTAAGGTAAATAATTTTTAAAAAAAAGTTGCGTTTTCAGCTGACATTTTGATTGGATTACGAAGATTGTCAGTTTTGTTTGAAAGAAGTAATTTAAAAAAATGTCAAAAATTAAGTGTCCTAAAAAAGACACAATTTTTGTCAGTTTTTGTAAATAGTGTATATAATGAATTTTACAGTTGAATAACTATGTGATGTTATAACTATCGACAGTACTCTGGATGATAGAGCAAGAACTTAGCTTTTAGTTGTTTTTTTTCGTCTGTGTAGCTTGTTTTTATTCTGTTGTATCGTCATTACTATAGTGTAATAGAGTTTTGATTTTTTGGCATTTTCTTTTAGTTTAATTTATTTGTTTTGCATTTTTATTGTTTAATTTTAACATTTTTGAATAAAATGTCACCTTTAAATCTAAACTTGTTTTTTTTTGCTAATATATATTATTTATTCAAAAATTAACAACATTTTAATATCTTTATGTGTAACTGGGATTTAAAAAATAATAGGCGGATTTCAAGGTGCTATTATTTGTCTTTCCTTTTCTTAGACTGTTTGAAAATTAGAAGCTCAGGCTGCAAGAGGTTTTAGATTTATTACAGAACCTACCATCCGAAAGCAGTGATGCTCCAGCAGATGATTTTTTAGACGAAGACGTCTCAGCAAATAATCTGCTGGGTTTTTCTTTAGATTCTTACGAAGACGATCAAGAGACTGAACAAGACTCAAGGTAAACTAGTCCATGCTCAGAAAATACAGTATTTCGTCCCCCAAGATAAAAAATATGCTTTAAAAAAGATATGCTTTAAAAAAAAATTCAATCTGAAAATCACTCAAAATGCACACTGTTTAATGAACTTTTGTGTATTAATGAAAAGAAAAACTGCTTCTTTGAATATCATCAAATTATGTTTATGTGTACAAAAATAGATAAAGTTTTAAAATTTTTAAAAATAAATATTTTGTGCTGTGAAATAATAGTGTTCTCTGTTTACTTAGCATTTTTAAAAAATCATACGGTTATTTTGTATCATAAGAATATTTTAAACCTCCGTGTACTCACAGTACTTTAAGTACAAATTTAATTAATTAGCTCTAACGGATTAAATTTCTCAAAGTTGAGAATTTTATTTATGTATATCCCTTAATCTTCAATAAAATTATTCAAAAAAAAATAGATTTTGATTGTACAAAATATTAACGAACTTGTAATTCCAAGAAGAATTCCAACTTCATCTTAAAAACTTACCATATAAAAGTTTTGGAAAAATTCTTTTTTTCATTTTTAGCTGATTAAAAATACTTCAGCTAATTTGCTTTGTAAAACTTACAGAAACATGTTTACTGATTTGGTCTTACAATTTGTATTGCTTAGCATTAAATGTAAACAATAATAATCAAAAAACTAACTAAATCTAGATTTATGACTCCTCATTTCTTGATGCCTTAACAAAAAAACGAAAAGCTGCAAAAAGGTAGAATTACATTTATTGTAAAACAGTTTAAGTGTAACCGAATGGCATTATTAAGAATTCGGAAGCATACTTCCGAAACTAATTGTCAAGATGAATGGGATGCTGACGTATAATCTTTGAAAAATAAAGCTGTGAATGTTAATGTAAGTATTATGGAAAAAAATCTTTAAAAACTTAGACATATTTTCCCTTTGCAGATGAGGCATCGTAAGTTCAGCAGCTCAAGCCATTAAAGTTTCCAAATCTACATTATTCGAAATTTTGAAAGAAGGAAAACTCATAAAATGTTTCAAGTGCCATCAAAATATTATTTATAGAAAAAAGATAAGCAGCCTCACCTACATTTTTAAAATTCAGTAACGGAAATATTGATAAATCTGGAAAATATATGAACGCTCAAAGAAAAACTAGGTTTAATATTTTTAATTTATTGCTATATTTAATCTAGTTATTTGAGAGTAAATATTTTGCTCTACACACTTATTTTCTCTTAGTTCTGTGAATATGTGATATGAGGAACTTGGATGATAATTTTTTAAACTTCGTCTTCTGAAGCAAAACGAGAAGGAGATATTAAGTAATTTTGAATATACATTTTTAGAAAAAACATGGCGCTAAATAAGTCAGGAATTTCTTGTAGCTTCCCCTAAGTAAAATGCGTAAAATGTATTTATATTTTACAATTTTTATTTTACAGTACTTTATATATTACAATTTTTATTTTACAGTAATTTATATATTACAATTTTTCAGAATTCTTTACTTCTCAAGTAGCCACACTATTAGAAACCAATTAATTTTTGTAGACTTAACTCTACAAAATGCTTTGTTTTCTTAAAATACTTTTTTAAAGTCTCGTTTCTGATCAAAATTGAGATTTTTTAAGAGATATAAATAATTTAGCGGAGCATCTGCCCAGTCCTATAATTTCGTAGAGTTAACTGAGATCAAACTTCATATCTTACAAAAAATATTCTCTGGTGTAATTAATAAAGTAAACTGTTGATATTTAAATCAAAAAGTGTGCTTTATAAATCTAGCTGAAAGAGAAATAACTATTTAAGAATTTACACACAAAAACCGTGAAATACCTAATATAACGCTTATGGAAAATATTTTGCCTTGCATTTTAATTTTGTAGGTTTGTGATTTAATAGCTCAAGTTGCTTGAAAGATGCAAAATGTGTAGTACATTTAAAAAGCAATTAGATATTAACATTTTTTTTTTAAAGTATGAAAGTAAATTTAGCAAATGCTAAAACAAGTTTTAAAATTTTCGAAATTATCCTCCATAAACATTTTAAAATATATATTTTCCTTCAGTATATTGTTTACAAAATAAAATTATTTAAAACTGAATATTTCTTTCAGAAGCATATTTTGACATATATTGTCATACTTTCTTTTTATTAACGCACAAAAAGTAACAACATGTAAAACTATTCTTTATAAATTTTCGCATCTATAAAAATATCGTTTAGTTATGAGCTAATCATGATTCTAATAAAGGTAAAAGTATCTGAAAAATTATAGCTTAAAATATGACACATCTTTTCCAAAAATAAATATTTCAATACTTTATTAGTCACATATAAAATAAAGCATGCTTTTATAATTTTTAAAGAAATATATAACTCTTAAATTTGAATTGATGAAATTTTTAAAAATACAAGGAACTAATAGGTATCACCCCTTTAAGTAATCATTTTTTTTATTTTACTTTTACTTGGTACCTTTTTTTGTGCTTATTGCAAAGCGTTCAGACACTATTAACATATTTGCTTATGTGGAGAAAAATTCATAAATCAATAAGCAGATTGTAAATACCAACTAATACTGTTCAGACTGAACCACTGTATAACTTCAATTTATATATTAGTAAATAGGAAAATATTAGGTGTATAAAAACTATTACCCTACCTATTAATTCTACAAAAATTTATTTAAAACAGTAGTATAGTTTTCTAAAAAATTAAAAACAGAAAAAAAAATAGATAAAATGATCCATAATGCTGACGTGATATATTTACGCATCATTTCCCAGAATTTTTTTACACCATGTTCTACGTCAGGTAAATTTCCCAAGATTAACTATTTCTCATACCAATGAATAAAAGCAACAGAAATAACTCATTTTCTCAAACAAAAGAAGATAATGTAGGTAGAAAAGGGGACGAAAATTTACGAAAATACTTTCATCGTACTGTAACAAAAAAAATTGAAAGAGAACAATGCAAAGTCTTCTAAAAATGGAGTCTCATTATAGTATCTCTTGTAAGTAAACATAGTAGTTGCACACAGTCTCTATAATGAAGTGATCCTTTGAAAGAAAAGAAGAAAATAAAACACAAATTGATTGAGGATATAGATCTATCTCATTTGCAAGTGCAAATTTGCTATTAAATCTTACTAATGTACATCAAACAAAAAAAAAAGAAACATTCAACAAAATAATTTATCTCGGTTATCTTTAAAAATTATTCATAACTCTCATTTATCAGAAATCCTAAGTAAATTAACATTTACGTTAAAAGAAATTTTAAGGAAGGAAAACTATATTTTATGAAGCAAATGAACATTATTTATGGTTTGCTATACTTGCACTGAACTTTTCTGCTATAAAAAGTGAGTTTTTATGGAGTACAAAAGTATTCATAAATGTTGTGAAAGATGATATATTAAGTATAAATTTGCTTTGTCTTAAAAATAATACTCAAGTAAATCTATCTCGAAACAAACATTATAATTAAATATGTTTACTTTTTTGTATTGGAATTAATAATTAATTAATTTAAGAATAGCATTTTTGCTAAAATAATAAAAATTATTCAAGACTTATTCTGATTTAGCTTTTATCGTTACTGAATTTACATACTTGTTTCTTACCTTTTTAATTAACAGGGAAAATGTTATGTGTGCTCTGTTTTAACAAAATAGACAGAAAGAGAGTTGTTATTACTTAAAAGAAAAATTTAATTTTATAATTTAATACGCAGAATTTTATAATTTAATCGCTAGCTAAATTTGGAATATATTCTAAAAGAAGTACTTAAAATGAATTACATTATTTTTGCATCATTTTATACTGAATGTTTCCATAAATTAACTTTAAAAACTAAGCAGACTGTTATTTCTAACTAATTTGCTTCTTTTAAAATACTGGACAAGGCTTTGGAACTAGCACACGTTGTATAAGCATATTTCGTTAGAAACATTATATAGAATTTGTTGAGCCAAGCATATGATATATTTAATTGTTCTTCTGATAACATTCCAGATTTCTGTTGTTCGTTTTTTCTCTTAAAATAATGGTTTTTATTATTAACAAGTAGGAGTTAATAATAAAAGAGAATGTACCTTTCTTTAAACTAGATTAAAAAATGTGCGAGTAAAAAGCAATTTCAGCAATTGAACTCACAAACGATGTTACAGCAGTGAAGGATGTGGAAGACTAAATTGTTACATCAAACACCAACCATTCAAATTGATATAAATGAGACTAATCATCTTTATGTGTGTAAAAGATTACTCGAAATAAGTCGTATGCCATATATAGACGTTAGACCATTATTGAGTTCTAGTATTAAAGCCTCCTTTTAGATGTAATCACGACGCGACCTTTAAGGATAGATACGGAATCTTTTGAAGGAAAATGTAAAACAAGAAAGTCAAACTCAAAGGCTAACTTGAGCAAACAAACAAGGTTAAACTTAAGGTGAGCCGCAAAAAAATCAATACTCACAGAAACTTAGGTTTATTTCAAATAATACATTATAATAAACATGAGAAAGAATAAGAAAAATTAAATGTTAACGTCCTGACACTTGTCATCTCATCTCTGCTACTATCTCTCCAATTTTGAGGGAATTTTTTTAAAAAATTTACTATATATTATATTGTGTGTTGATATATTCGTTGGGCAGCAAAAAGGTTCGTTGTGGGCCGTGAGTTTGACTCTACAATATCCTTTACATTAAGAGTGCTTTATGTAAAGGATATTTTTCTCTCTTTACACCTATGAATGAGTCTTATAAAATTGAATATCAGAGAACAAATATACGAGAAAATAGTTATAACACTAATGATAGTGTAACCTTTATTCAGGTAGTTGGTTCAGATGACTCAATGCATTCCCTAGAAACTACCAGCATGGCTCATCTGACAAAACTATAAGAGTTACTTTATCACTAATATATATTACTGTATACTACTGAACAGTTTACGGCAGTGTTTCTCAAACTGTGGGGCGCGCCCCTAGGGGGCGTGATAACCCTACGGGGAGGAGCTTATAAAAAAGTCGAAAATAAAAGATTTTTAAAAAAAATTGTTAACTTACTAGAAGGAAGCAAGAAAATGCGTTCTGACATAATAAAACATAAAATACACATTTACATTGATATAATACACTTATAAATATATTAGTACTACACAATGTGTTTCATAAGAACAAGTTTAATCATTACCAGTGATCCTAAGGGCATGTCATAAAATTATATACAAAATTTAACATTTATCTTGATAATTTGTATGGCTTATAATTAGAGTATAGCATTGCAGCTTTACGACAAAGTATATTATTATTAAATTCAATACATTGTTATTACATGGAGGGGGCGCGAGGAAAATTATGATTGATAATTGGGTCACAAGAGTATAGAAAGTTCGAGAAGCACTGGTTTACGGGATTCTTTTTTGAAGAAACAGTGTGATGTGTTCACCAAAGTCAACAGCCGACAATTCACATGATATCTCGAGACGTGTTTTAGGAATCAAAGCAGTATGGCTTTAAAATGTTGTCACACCCACGATATTTCTTCTGTCCCAACTCGAGTAATTTTTCTTTTTTCCAAAACTCAAAATACCTGTGTGAGATCGGAGGTTTTGCAACGTAAATGATGTCACTCAAGATGATGCCACAATAATAGGTCCCGGCGTAATCTGTTGAATTCTAAAATGACGTTTCTCAACAGTTAAAGAAAGACTAGTAGACATTATTAACTCTGAAAGGTAACTGTGTACAGAAACGCTAATGACAAGAAATAAAAAATTATAAAGCTTTTTAAATTTCAGTTACTTTTAGAGTAACAATTAATCTTTTTTTAACACCCAGATATGGAATTAACCCTATTAGTTTCATATAGTATTTTCCTCCATATTTTACCCCCATACTCCAATACCACATTTTTCGTAACTTTTAATACAGATATTGTTACTTTTCAATCAATCATATTCTTTATTTTAATGATTTTCGAAAGCTGTTTATGTTTCAATTTAACATTAAATGATGTGAATATTTAGGCACAAATAGATTAATAAGTTACAATTTATTTTCATCGCATAAATTTTTCGTACTTCAATAAACGAAAAGAATTTATCCAAAAACTCCATCGTATCAGATATTTTATTTCATTTTAACCAACTGATGTTTATATTAAATTTTAATAAAAAAAAGAAACTAAAATTGGAGCTGAACTTGATGAAGATAAATATAGTATCCCAGTACTTGTATAAAATAATTTATAATACAGAATAGAATCATAATAATACAATAAAACTTCGCCTTTTTGTAAACCAAGATAATCTTATTTAGTTTATTATCTCTGAAATATTTAAAATATGCCATTTGTAAAGGTGCAATATTAGGAATGAATCTTAGAGATGAATTTGAGAAATACTTATGAGACACTCAGCTTAGTTATAAATGAAGATGTATTTTAACAAGTGTAACATTTTCATTTGTTTATATATCATACATATTTCCTTCACAAATTGTATTGCTTTCAACATTAATTAAAGGTGATTTTTGTTTGAAAACCTCATAGGGAATCGATATAATTTTGTAATACAAGACTCTCTGCATTAACACAATCTATTTATTTAGAATTATTTATACAAATACAAATTGTTTTTTCACTTTGATTCCGATTGATTTAAAGGTAGTTTATAAAAGCTTGTTGACGTGTCAAATCCACAAATAAAAGTAATCTGTATTCGCACATTTTAAAATTCCAGTTTATTACCCTAAAATATTTTTTCATTTCTTAAATGTTACATTAAAATAGTACAAGAAATGATCCACGTCAAATGTATTATTAAACCATGCTTCTGAATATACTTACCATATTAAGTTTACAAATAGAATAACTAGAGCAATAAACATGAGAGAAGTTTGCTCACATAGAGAGTAGTCTCCCCAAACCGGGTGCTAATAGGAAGCTTCACAAATCTATCCCTAGTTTCTTGTGAAAGTCGTTTGGTGGAAATTGTGCGTGAACCCTCATTACAAACATCTGAAGCCCATTTCCTGTGAATTGTGAATGCACTCGAAAGCATTCTGTGGCTGCTGTGAAACCCTAAGCTTAGTGGTGAGTAAATAGCTTCTAATAGTTTCCAAGTCGTTACGTCTCCTTCGAAAGCGAAGTGAGGCATACATGGAATAATCGAGGAGCTGAATATGTGTCATTCGAAAAACTTCAAAATTAATTGACGATAATGTAATGACTTCGATTTATATACTTATTTAACACCTGTGTATGGCAATTTTGAAAGTTTAATTGCTGAATTTTGCGTAATTTTTTTTTTTGAAGTTGAAGTTGAAGTACGCATATAAAGATTTTTTCACTGTAAGTGGCCACTGAAAGGGCGAAACACTTTTATGAATTAAGAATTGAATGTCTTTCAATAGTATTTTTAATCCACGCTTCTTTGATTTCACTGCAGTTTTAACAAATTTCTATCATAAAATTTTTAATCTAGTTTCAAGAATAATTTCTTATCCTCAAAATATTAACAAAATGGTCAGTTGATTTGAATTTATTTCGTAATTTTCTTAAATTCATAATTTCTTAAAAATTAAAATAGAGTTTATTTAAGCTAATCTCAAACTACTTAGTAAATATAATAAAGCACTTAATTTTTTTCTTTCCTTTGTAACGTGTATTTCATACTTTCTATTGCAAGTCCCGTGTGGTACTTTGTCGTACACTGGGAATTATAAATGATTCCAATAATATATATATATACGTATACGTATATATATCATAAAGCAAATGAATGACGTATGTGTGAAAAAAAACAAATGCTGAATTTTACTCCCAGGCTAATATTCTCAGGCTTTCAAAAGATTATTTGAAGAAAATGGTTACTTAACAATTAAAATACATTTTTTCGAAGCATTTAATATAAAGGTAGGAAACATAGAGCAAAAAAAAAAAGTTTTGCACAGAATAAATTTTTATTTGTTATCTTCAATACATTTTGAATGATCAGTCTTGTGCTTGCCCTTTAGAGTACATCATATTGTAACAAAAAAAACAGTAACATGTTCCAAACACATTTTCACAAAGGGATAAATTACACAAGTTCATTTATTCAAATGAGGGTAACAGAAACCTTAGAAACAGGTATCCGACTACATTCGGAACCATGATTTTAAAAAAGCGCAAAAATGTATAATTTTCATGATATTTAGTGTCACTTGGATTAGAATACTTGTATAAAATTGTTTGAAGGACATTATGACAAAAAAAAAATATTTAAATACAATATTTTGGCAAAAAATTAACTTAGAATAACCTTTTTTCCAAATGTTCTCCTTTTGTAAAAAATGCTTCTATTGTATTAATATTTTGCCTGTATATAGCTCAGACCTCTGTACAGAGGCTCAACTATGATTTTTGAAAATTTCACATTATTTTCAGTGTTACAACCATTTGAAATAATTATCGGCGTATTTTCTTAAAATTTCCTTTATTTTCGTAAAACATGGATAAACCGACTTCCGAGTTATGCATTTAAAAAATTCTAGTTGAGCCTCTGTACAGAAGTCTGAGCTATATACAAGCATAATATTCATACAATAGAAGCATTTTTTACAAAAGTTAAACATTTGGAAAAAAGGTTATTCTAAGTTAATTTGTTGTCAAAATATTGTACTTAAATAATTTTTTATTGTAATACTATTCTTAACCCAATTTTATATACATTGTCTAATCTAAGTGAAGATAAATATCATAAATATTATCCATTTACACGCTTTTGCAAAATCACGGTTCCGAACGTAGTCAGATACCTTAATAATCATCCTTTCATAATTGAAGGAACATAAATTGACAAGGTTTAATCATCAAGAGCTTCTCTTAATTGTTTCTTAAATTTCGTTCTACGGGATTAATTTTGATATTTTAT
>BMAV01022794.1:27844-72473 GCA_019973955.1 Trichonephila inaurata madagascariensis
CTAAATGTAATAGAATTTTTTTGTGTTACTGAGTTATTATTTCGAAATAAAAAAAATATAATTTTTTCAATAAATTGGTATATGCAATGTGCTGCTCCAAACAAGAATTTTTATTTGACGGGATGTAAAAACTTCTCTCTTTTATGATAAACTTCACTTACTACTTTATTTGTTAATTAGATTAAAACCAAAAACCAAAAAAATCATTCATTTTAAAGTTAGTTGTTATAAATTTAACCCAGTAGAGGGGGGAGTAATATTTGGTCTCAATTCACTTCTTCTAACAAAAAAAAATCAAATCACGAATATAACGATACAAAAAATAGGATTCATTATGAATATAATTCATTTAAAAAAGGCGTAAACAAAGATTTGCCAAACACTTGAAACAGGTCCTTTCTTGTTTACCTTACTTGCAGGTCTCCATAAAAAGCAATTACATTCTCTATCATTCCAACTTTATTGAGAATACTAAATGTTCCCTATTTTGATAAATTATCTAATTAATTTTTATCATATCAGCACAAAAGAATAGCCATATCATCCACATCAATGGAGTTAAATTGATCCTAGAAGTCAATGCTATGTATAGAAAAAATTAAACTTTGCCTTCATGACCTTGAAATTCCTAAGCTAACTTTAGTTATAGCTGTATGCTTAAAGTTATCGAGGGTATTTTAAAGGATCAGTTGTAAAATCTTTCCAAATATCATAATATACGCATTGCACCTATTAATAATGCTACAGATTTTAACAGGAATTTTATAAAATTTAGGTGTTAAAAAAATGAGCACACAGATTTTTTTTATTCAATATTAAAATCAATTATTACTCGTAGTTTCTCTATTACTATTCTCTGATTTTTGAAATGCCCCTATTCTTAAAATATCCTTATTTAGCAATTCAGTAGTAATATTTAAAATAAGTATAATTTTCAGGAACCTTAAAACATACAAAATAACCGATTTCTTCTGTAAATTCTCTATAGTCTCAGATATTTATACTGAATCTCATTTACAACCTTTAAATTCAAATTCATTATTTCACTCAACATGTGAGATCTGAATTGATCAAAAGTTGCGATAGACACTCCATATGCAATAGAAACATATAGGTAAAAAGTATTCAAGTTAAATATGATCTAATGAATTAATCCTAACTAGCAAACATCAGTCTGAAGCCAGTATTTTTATGCATAAAATTTCTTCGTAATTGACCCTTGACTTTTTTGAGGTCACCCGTCACGACATGTTGATGGTAATCATCAATATATTCACTGTATAAATTACATCTACATCCTTCAAACTAAGTAATTCCGAAATGGGATTTTAATTAAAAATCCCCCTGCTTAACTTTCTGTTACATTTAAAGATTTTTTAATATTTTTGTATAATTGGAAAATAATGATACTTTGGAAATAACAGAAACTTAAACTAAATAAAGGATTTATTCATGAATTATGCAATGCGCAATATTCTGTGGGGGGATCTTCACCAGCGTAATGTCCATTGTATGCATAAGAATTTAATAATGTCTCGAATAAATAAACTTCTTTTTGTGCAAATTGCAACCCCATGAAAGAATCATACGAATTAGAAAATGGCATTTAATACACAATCGACTATTGATATAACTAAATGATTACAATTCGAAAGCAAGAAACAATATTAATGTTTCAAAATAAAAATTAAGTGTATCCACCACGCACTGTAATAAGTGTTTCTAAACCACGCGGCACAGAGTCAAACATATTTTTAAAGTTTGCATGGAGAAGAACTTTCATACTGTTTGTATGAGTACCCCAAGTTCATCTATTAAAGCTATACGGTGAGGATCACGAGCAAGATGCCAAAAAAAAAACATTCTATTCATGTTCAACATGTAACATATTCGGGGAACACACAGGCCAGGGATAAATCTGTATTTGTTGCTTTGAAAGAAAGTATAATATTTTCTTTCAATACATGTGTGTGAGGGGACATGTCATTTTGCCTTGTAGAAAAGAAACAGCTTCGGGCTCTGAAGAGTACTTCACTGACGTACCGGTTGCTCTTAAGATTACCAGCAACTCGTAGGAGTTGAGATCGTTTAGGACAAGAATCATACCCCAGACTTAACTCTACATTTTCGCACATTGTGGCGTTTATCACACAAATTAAAGTGAAATTATTCAGAAAAACAACTTGCTGGAAATCAACACCTATATCCGTGTAGTTGTAGGCGCCGTTGATTTAGAATAAGGGATATACAAGAATTTTGCAAGCAGCCCATGCTGCAACAGATTGATGAAGCAGACACTGATAAACCTGCAGCAGTTGACCAATCTTCTGCCAGTTCTCTACATGAACCTTAATGGTACTTCAGTGCCATGCAGATCAAGTGTCTATAATCCAAGTGGTGTCTATCCCTTCCCGGAGTTGAGAGCTGTCCAATTCTCGTCGGTATATTGCTTCCAAAAGTAAATTTCTGTTCTGCTGTCACACTGAATACCAGGGAAACTATTGCATAAGACCATCTTTCTTCATGATTATTATTCTACGTTCAAATTCTCTAAGTGGTGAAATATTGCTTTCCTTCGTTGAAGAAGGCATACATACGATTCACGTAACATTTACCATTAGTAGATTGTCATCAAAAGCATACACGCTTTGCTACAGCTGTCTATTAATGCTTATACAAAAGCCATTCACAGGCTGCTACTCAGTCCACGAATAAACAAAAAGGCTCAAATTTTTAATTAATATTTATTTTTTTAGTTAGCAACACTATCTGAAAGTTCTGACACTTATGCTTTTTTTATCAGAAATAAATTATACCTTTTCCATTGGTGGAGTTATTTGAATAAATATTTTACTTAAATTCAGTGTAGTATTTTAAATTTTTTAAGAATATCTGTATAAAGACAACAAAAACTTATAAAAATATTCTTCTGAAATTTATAACAATCTATCAAAAATAGTTGCCAAGAAAATGTGAAAATGTACTAATAGTCAGAAGAATTTGATAAGCATCTATCTTTAGTGACAACCATTATGAAAATATTTTATTTAGTTGTCATTAAATCCATTTGTGCCTAAAATTTTAATAAATTTGTAAAAAGCCGATGAAAATACATTCTTAAAAATTTCATGAAGCTAATTGCAATCGCTGAGAAAAAAACACGATACTCAGTGTAAGAACTAACAATGGGATACGTCGCATGACTGCTATCAGACTATCATAGGAGATGTAATTTACAATTCATTTTTATTGACACTACATACCACCCGAAAATTCAAATTCGTACTCAATGTTGTTGTTTAAATGTTACAGTGTACAATATCTGTGCAGTTATAACTGTTAAACTCAATTCAAATATATTTTATTCTGTTTTTGAGTAACTTAATATTTCGGTTACAACACCACACTAAAAGAGCAGAATCTGCTTAATTATTAAAGCCCGTAGTTTGGTTACAATGTTTTCAGAAAGTTCTCAAATATTTGACTAAAGCAATATTTACGTAACACATTGTTAAACTAATTATTTGCTGATAGGTAATATTGATTTGGCTTTGTTTAGTAATTACTTTATGCTGCTGAAGATCGTGGCTTTTCACAGGGGAATTAGACAAAGCTATTTTTTTTCTCTTTCGGAATATAAATACACACACACGTGACTCTTAATTTCATTTCCTAATACCTCCAAACCTTCCGAAAAAATATATTCTTTAGGTTTGTTATTTAGATTTTTATCACTTTTAACCTACCTTAAAGTTTCGCCTCATTCACAAAATTAACTACAATTGAAAAAGAATTGAGTAAATAGGTTTATTTACTGATACACGGTATCCATTAAAAAGTAACGTTTTATATTTTCGGTTCAACATATGTAAACCTATCAGCTGAGTTTCTTACAGAAATTGCAGCTTATTTATTTGCATGTATTTGTTTAACTACCGAATGAAACAGATTTTCAGAATTTTAGTACATTTTAGAAATACAGAGAAACATATTACAATTCTCCAATTTGAGAGACTAAAATTTCTAAATAAAATCTGATTTTGTTTGGGATATGCTTTTCCGATTTAATTCTAACTTTCAGATCAATACCAAAAAGCATCAATTTCCGTTTTTGATTGTTGTTTTTTTCTAAATAATTTAATCTAGAAATTCATAGCTCCCTGTAAAATTAAATTTATACGATATTCGGAATAAACACTTTTTTAAAAAAAAAGGAATAAATTTAATCTATCTCAGTAGGTGGATTTTATACAAATTGTAATTACATTAATCAGTTTTTGGGCTTTCAGATATTTTTTTTTCAAAAAGAGACCAAACAATTTTGCCTGATTTTCGTCAAACATTACGTTATGATCTAATTTTGGAGTTCATATTCCTTTGTTCTCTGTAGTAGAATTAGGATCTTTTCAAATCATTGATTGCAAAACCCTAATGTTTCTGAAAATCACAAAAAACTTTTTTAGGATATTATTAAAGAACAGGCAATAGCTTACGAACTAAAGATGTTTTTGATGTATTGTATTGCATCATGAAAGAGTTGATCTATCTTTAAAAAATGTATGCATGCTACCTGGAGAGATAGATGTTTTATTTCAGAAATTTTTTCTCTCTGCTTATGAAGAAGAAGCATGACAAATATTATATACAAAGCCCAGAGAAAAGTTAATAACATTTTATTCAATATATTAATTAAATGTAACATTAAATTTCAGGAATAAAATTTAAAAAAAATTCTAAAATCTTAAACATTAATACAAAGCAATTAAATCTACATTCATTCATGAATATTTTTGTATAAATCTCTTTTAAACTACAATTAAAGAGAATTTTTGAAATAGAAAATGTATTGTAAATTTTACAAATTCCTTTAGAGGAAAGAAAAACTCCATTTTACTATTTCAATAAATAAAAATGCTTAGTAAAAATATTATAATTTGTATAAATAAATAAAAATTACACCTAAAAATAATATTGAAAGTTATTTACAGTAATTTTTATATCATATTTTGCTTATATATGGGACCAATATATGAATCGTACTCAATTAATTTGTAAACAAGAACATATAATATGTGGTTAATTGTAACTGCATAAGAAAAATGCGGTTTCTGTGATTGATATCTAAAGTTTACATCTTTAATAAGTAATAATAAATATTTAAATTTAAATTGATGCATAGATGGGTGTTCTATTTCAAGATATATAAGAAATTCTTAATTTTAAATTAATTTCTTTTTCATTACTAGCTAAAATAAACGAACAAAAAAATACCATTGATGATAATTTAAAAAAACCAAATATTAGAAAAAAAAGTTATATACATTTACTTTAATAACTAAATACAGTCTCTAACATTTTATTTCTGATAATCTGCTCGTTTGATAGTCCCGAATGCAAAGTTTCACAAAGGGATATACTTTATTAAAAAATAAATAACGTTACTTATCACTTTAACTCACTTTTGTTTTAAAAATTGAATCTAAAAGTCCTTAAATTTATAAATTAAAACAAAAGACTGCTCGATATCGGAAGATTTTAAGATTTAGAGCGAGAGAAGTTTGAGATATAAATCATCGTCCATCGCAGGTGCAACGTAAACCACTATCTTTTGCCTAAATTAAATAATGCACCAGCTGCTATCTCAACACTGCTTTCAAAGGGTGGGAAATAGTTTTGGTAATTGGTAATCACCAATTTCTATAGCTTTATTCAAAATTTAATTTATTTTGCTTATACGTAAATTATCTTTTAAGCCTTTTTTTCTGGGTTTTTTTTTCTTTGAAAAGCTTTTTTTTTTTCATAAAGCGGAAAAAAAGTTATCTCAACCACAAGGAAATGGTTATTAAAGTTTCCATATCAGTATCAATTAATATTTACGAACTAAGATAAGTAGAAAAATCAAGAATGTGTGGTTTATAATGTATCGAAGAATAGTTATTTAACAACGAAAATTCTGAAAAAAATTCGAAAATATCTCTATTTTAGTTTTAAGGAACAAGAATTTTTTTTCTTTGGCTACTTCTTATTATTGGGAGTGTGACTGAAGTATTTATATGTAAGTTATATAATTATATGTCATACATCTCTTAATTCTCAGCATTTCTTTCTTTTTTTTTTTTTTTTTTTTTGCTGTTGAATCATTTTCAAATACAAAGAAAATTTACTATTATAATACAAATGTGTTACTATGTATGATAAATTATTCAAATAAATGTAGCATTATAAATGTACATATTTCTCAAAAAGATATTCTTCTGTTGAAAGAAAGGTAATAAATTTAATTCCAACTCTGTTAAAAATGGTTCATTTTGATACTGTTATTACCAGAATATGGTTGTAAATGTTTTGGTACCGTCGAAAAACATTTCTTATAATTATAAAATATTATATCACAAATTATTAGTTTCACAGCTAATTTTGTACTGTATAGTGGATTAAAGTATAAATTATTATTCCAATAGTAATTAATAAAGATTGATGCTGATTGCTATATTGATATAATTTTCTAGCACAGAATGTTATGTTTTCAGCGTTAAAAACATAACGGGTGCATTCACAAGCTAAGTTATTACCTGTTTATATGTTTTTCACTTAAATTATTTTGTGTAACTGATCTTTTGTCAAAAGGTATTCTCGGTCTTGGCACATAAAGAAACTAACTAGATTTTTTTTAATGTTTCCATAGCACTTTCTTCTGAATATTATTCTACAACAATTTAAATTAAAATAAAAGGCATTCCTTAAATTAGTTCAAGCCTTACTCTGTAGATATATCAGCAACACATTTTAAATAACGCATACAACTCATTGGAAAATACATGCAAATGATTCATTCTATTACATGGCTTACAAAATATAAACTAAGTTTTAATGCCAATGAGGAGCCTACTTGACATATTTATGATTTTAGATTAACAAATTTATAATGTAACTTTGACTTTAATTGACAAGCAGTACTTGTATGGAAAGCTATAAGACCATAACGTAATATCGTATGAGTTAAAATTGTAATCATAATAAATTTCAAGTAGAAAACTAGTAGTAATATATATAAATAAACAAAAATAAACAAAAAATAATCTTAAAACAATTTTGTAATATGTTTGTCCTACAAAATATGTTTGAATTATGGATAAGGAAATATTCTAATCATATGCTTTCGCTCACACATAATAAATGTGTAGGAAAGTAATTTTGTTTTGTTTCTCCTACCAACTGTAGTTTATTTATATGCAGACATTTTTTTTAAATGTAATTTTAATTAATTCTGTTAAATTGTATGTATTTTTTTTTATTCGTAATTAAAAAGTTATCGTGTTAAAAAATGTCATTTTTACTTTTATGAGGTAACCGTGTTTCATAAAATTTTATGTCGTATATAAATAAACTATAGCCTTCTACTTAGTTAAGTTTATTAGGAAGTACTAATTATATATATATTTCCATAGTGAAATGTAAAATTTTTTCATGAATTTTTATAAAACATACGAGTAAATAATATTCAAAATTTAAATCTTGCAGAGCATTACCTTAGGTATCTATAATGGCAATTTCTGCTTGTAATTTTAAAAATAAAACATGGTTGCAAAATAAAATAAATTCTAGAATAGCTTTTCCCGCAACGGGAATTAATGTGCTATTTTCACACTCCAATCACGTTATAAATTGTCGCTCTATGAAAAATATGATATCAAGCGACAAATTTTTCCTTTATAATCTATTGAATGAATAGATTTTCAAAAAGACGACAGTTCTCGTCTCTCTTGTGACAGTCTTGGTGAAAAAAGTTGTTTTCTTTGAAACATTATTTTGCTCTTATAGAACTTTTACACAATTATGCAACAATGTTTCATAAGAACACTGTAATTTTTTTTTTCTAAATAAATAAATAATACTTAAAATGTTCAAAAATATATATTGGATCGAAAAAAGTACTTGATTATATGTTCCTGAGTGTGTTCTGTGAGACAAAAGAATTATTCACTTTCAGCTTACAGCTTTGCAAATGTTTAATGTAGTACGAAATGATAATTCATGCACAAATTTATATTTTTTTTATTAAATAACCAGTCCTTAGTGCAGAAATATTAATAAGGTTAACTAAGATTTGTGTATATTCCTTTACAGAAAAAGATATGTTGTTTGAATATCTATGGAATAAATTTCAATAAAAAACTTAAATTTTGACTTACAGAAGGGAATTACAACTAATAGATAATTATACTTTATAAATCCATTAGGTATTACATAAAGAATCACGTCTGTTTTCCAAGAAAAACAAAATAAAAAGTGTAGTTACTTTTTTCTTTTCCATAAATTCGTCTTTCTTTGGAACTTACTTATGAGCAAGTTGCAATTTTTTACATCCATTCTTACAGACATGACTCTGAATTTTTTAAATTTAAGTTTTTATAAAATATTATTGAAGTATTATTCAAAATCTACACTTTTGTACTTGAAAACTTGATCGTAAAATATTTGGCAAAATAAAATCATAAGAAAAGACAAAATGAATTCAAATACATTCTCTCAGTGCCAAATTGCTAATAAGTTAATTTCTCTGAACTTGTCTCAGTTACAAAATAACACATGTTCGAGAACTGAAAGCTACAAAATTATTTATGCTTATTTAGTGGTTTCATAGAAAATATGCACGTTAAATGAACATTCTTTTTTTTTCGTTTTTCAAAGTCCTATTCAAGGAAATTGTTCACAAATTTTACACATTGTGAAAGAGAAAGAAACAGCTTATGACATATCAATTATGTTAATAGAAATGTTGGAAGAAAATTATTATTATTATAGGATTTTCTTGGATAGGGCCATCATAAAACACCTAATATGACCAGTAATATACTCTTTAACAAAACACACGACGTATAAAGCAGTCTTCTGAATGAGACCTTAAGTAGATTTTATATACATTGAAAATGAGACAGTGATACTATCATTGAAATTGGATGATTTATTCAAGAAATACAGCTAGACGAGCGAAAAATAATAATGTGTTAAACAATGACAATGATGTGTTGGTGGTGCATAACTATGAGGTCTAGTTCTCAAGTGGTAGCATATCGCGCTTCCACACCACAAGTCTGGTTCTATTCCCAGACTGGGCAAGGTCGACTCAGTCTTCAATCCCTTCTGCAGTGGGTCAATAAATGAGTACCAAGCTTCCTTGGGGACCTAAACACTGAGGGTCTCGCTTCAGACTAACCACCTGATCGGGACATCTGCTCATGCACCTCAGCTCCTAATGGTCACGTATACTGGAATGGGCACAGTAGGCCCTGGTCCTTATGGATTGTTTCGCCACTGAGTTTGAGTTTTGAGGTACATAACTAAAATGCTCTAAAGGTGATCAGTTCATCCACGAACTGCGGGTGAGTTAGTGGTTGAACTTTTTTTAGATTGCTTACCATACGCATTCTCATTGGAGAGTTATATCACTGTGATTCAGAAATATTCGAAAGTGCCTACTCATCGGATAATTGAAAATTTTGTCAGAAAAATATCCGATTAACAAAGTGACAAAAAACCATGAAGACATACTAAAAAGGCATGACATGTCTGGGTGAAAAATTTCTTGTTGAAATGTAAGCCCAAGGATTCGAGACAGGATCAGAAATATTACGGAGAGTAGAATTTTATCAACGGAACTTCACCCTGAAAGGATAATACGGAGGACTGTCAAAGGCTGTCAAACATCAAATAAAATGACACACTATAAAGTAACTGTTGATGCTTGGGGTGTGTAGCAGATAATTACACCTTCTCCTGGAAGTCTACAAATGTGTCTTCCCTGCATCGTTGCTCATTTCAAAATAATAACCATCAAAAATAATTTTACTTCCCTTCGTGAGATTGAAGATTGAATGCGACCGGCATCACAACATGTACGGAATGGTGCGCTACAAGGCAGTCAACTATTGCTGTCACCCCAATCCCCTTTCGCTTAGTCGATTACAGTCTCGAGAGGTGTTATGAGCTTTGTTTTAATGGCAAGATCTTTCATTTGTGTTACAACACACATTAAGTGGAGCGAAGTATTTAGGACTGTCGTGAAATACTGCAGCCAGTAGTAAGTGCATGATGGTACCGAGTATATACCGAGTCAGATCGATATTGTGTCTTTAAAGTCTTGTCACAGAAACCCTATTAGAGGGTCTGATGCACGCTAAACTTTTTAAGCCACAAATTTTTAACTTTGGAATGGTTTTGGAAGTATACGGAGTGGGATGCAAACTTGGATGTTTTCCTCGACATTTGACTTTGACCTATAATTAGGAGATCCGCCACCAATGTCCTTGGTGTATTTTTAAAATGCTACTTGCTAAAGGATGGGTTTTTCACTAACGATTCAACAAACCAAGTATAATTAATGCTTGGGATAATTTCACCACTCCTACTAGATATCTATATATTATTGTAGCTCAGCTACATTCCGGATTTAATTTTTCAATTTTCTTCAAGATGGCACCGCTATACATTAAAATGCATAAATATGCATAAAACTGCATAGTTCACACCCCGCACATGGGCTACATCTGCTACTACGACATATCCTTGAAATTTTCCATTACCAACAAAAGTAACACCCCCTTCATTACACGTTTCACCCATGCATTAAACCCGATGCGAACATATGTGCGTAATTCAAAACTAGTGTATGTTTTTACGATACACTAGCTAGGCCTTAGCCTTTGGGGTATAAATAAGACGTCAGTTTTTCCCTTAAGGTAAAACGCTGCCTTTGAATATAACAACACAGAACCATCATACATTTAATGATAATAAAAAAATTATGATTTTCGTACATAAAATGAATTTGTAATGAATCAAACTTTGAGTTTCCTCTTTCTTGAAACAATCGCATTAATTGAGTACATTTAAATGCAATCAATATGAAAACCCACGTACCAGTTCCGCTTTGACAGATATTAAAACAAAACATGAATCCGATCACATTAATGATTTTAGCTCGTGGCTATTCCCAAATCAAACTAAAGCTTACATATATGTTTGATAACGATCATAAGTCTCCAAAATAAAAGAAAACCACGCTAGAAATATATAAATTAATTTATTTACAATGCTATATGAATATACCGCGCTCTCCCCTGCACGCTGGGGAAATGCATTTGTTGCCATTCTGCCACCAGAGGGAGAGAGCGTCTATTTCATATTCTTATCAATTATTGTTACGTCACAGACTCAAGCAACCACAGTATACGAAGTTAACAGGTATAATCTAAAAGTGTTAAAAATATAATTGCATTCAGTTAAACGTTTTGCATGACTTTATATTAAACCCATTCATATTCCTCGACTTTGTATGTTCGACTAAACCAACATGTCTGTGTAAATCATTACATAAAAAACAGTATCTTACGCCGGACGCTAAACTGCCAATTTTACTAGTCATTGAAATGTAACTGTTCTTCCGCTGTAAAATATTTCTATATGTTTCAGGCTTTGTTAAACAGCAAATCGTTATACGGCTGAGTAGAATGTCGATTTAAAATTACTTGATAATTTTGAAGTCTTAAGCACTTGCAAAATTTTTCAGAACATTTATTAAGTTACCAGCAAAAAATGCTATTGGGGTTTTTTCCGAATGTCACCAGAGCCAAGTTGATCCGGGGCCATTAGATTTATAAGTATTTTTCCGAACAAAATATGTTGGGAAATTTATTTTAATGTGCTCCAGAAGGAAGTGAAATATTTTCCACTATACGTGCTCTTATATCTTAAGTATAATTTAAATACTTTAATTTACTGTTAGATGACGAGCTTGAGAAGTTTTGTCATATCTTGTTAAACAATTTACTTGTTGAAGTGATCTCTTTTGCTTTATGATATTGTTCCGAAATCGAATAACAAATATTCCTCTTAAAATAAACCATTTTTCTATCATTATTTGGTGTTATTCCTTAGAGTTTTTCATTCAAAGTTACATTTAAAAAAAGAATCACCTTATAATAAAACTGGGAAAAACTTAAAATATATCTGAATAGCTAAGTTTTAAATGTTATCAATTAAAATTGGCTGAAAATTCTTTCTAAAAATACAGCACAGAGGGTGTGAAATTCACCATCAAATTTAAATCGAATACAAATAATAATATAGAAAGACAAGAAATATATTATTCTCTCGAATAAATGTTCTCTTTATAATATTCGCCCAACTATTCCCAAGTGGAAAGAATCGTCTACGAAAGCTTAAGCTTTTATGCAACAGTGAAGATATAGTATTCTCACTTTTTACCTTCAAGAACGAGATAATTTTTCATATAAGCCTACGTGCTTTTTAACATTTTCAAAAAAATTTTCCGTGCATTCTACGTTATACTAAAGGTGTCAACAAACATACCATGAAAAACAATAATATATTATCCTGGGGAGATTTCTATTTTCATCATAGTTTTTCTAGTTTGGCTTTTGACTGTGTTTGGTGATATAATTTTTCTTCTATGCTACGAATTTTTATTCAAAAATATTTCACTAGCTTATTTTCTTATTCGATGTGAGATACAGAAGGGAATTAGTCAGTGTTTGGTTTAATGACGTAGCAGTGAATATAAGCTCTTAAGATGTGATATTAAATTGGATTGCTCCCAATCTTGGGATAAAGGCAAACAATTCATAAAACTTTATCTCATAATTTTCTTGGCCGATATCCTGTTAAAAATTCAACCAAATTTTTTATACTCTTTTTAGACTTCAGATCTCAGTAAAATATAGAGTTTTTCTTTTGCTGTATTGTATTTTTTTCTCCACTACAAAATATTAAGCAGAAAAAGCTCTATTTTGTGAAAGAGGCATTGCACTCGTATTTAATATAAATGTGTGTATCGCGAAATAAAACGGGACATATATATTGCGAGAAAAAAGTAGTACTGCATTAATTTACAACTTTCCAGCTAGGCTTTAGATGTAACAAGGTTATTTAGTCCATATAGTAAACGTAGTTATCAAAATATTCAATTTAGAAACTTAGTCTCAAAGCGCTTAACCTACAAGAAAAGCTGGGAAAATATGAGGAGTGGAATTTTTTTTTAAAAATATTGCGTGGAAGAAAGGAACCCCAAATGGAAACAGAGATGACCGAGGAAGGTACAACAGTTTTTTGGGAACAAGTGCTCAAAAAAAACAAATATGTCAAAAAAAAAATTTGAAAAAAAACCCCAAAAAGGGGGCCATTTTTCCCAAAAACCCAAAAACTTTTTTAATTTTTAGTATTAAACTAGAGTTTTTTTTAAATTGTAGCAAAAAACAATTTTTTTTTAAAAAAAGTTGTTTTTTCCTGTTAAAGCCGCCTTTTTTTCATCGGAACGGGAATTGGTTAAAAATTTAAAAACTGGGAAAGGACACTTCCAAATGTATGAGTCTACCTTTATAACTTGTCGAAAATCCTTACAATTACTCTCATTTTGGAAGCTAAGAGGATACGAAAGTTAACTAAGATACCCATGTCTAAACACATATTGGCAAAATTAAAAAGGTTCGGTGTTGAGTTTTCATCTTGCAAATAATATAGTTTGTGACAATATTATTCACATTTTCTTAGAAATAATAAACACAGAAGAACACTTATCTAGGAAAATATAAATGTCATTATATCTCAACTACAACAAACGTTATCCCCTTGTAACAACTCTAATAGGAAATCCATTACTTATATGCATTTTATCAATTTTGCATATATACTAATTTATGCTATTGTTTATATTAGCTTTCACAGAAGTACTTTGTTTTTTATTATATTGACAACTACATTTGAATGTAGTTAATAAAATTGCAATGATAATATTGATTAATGTATCCATATGAGTAAGTAAGGAGGAAAGGGTTGAGTTAATCTAGTTTGATTTATTAATTATGTCCTACGTAGCCCTGCATTAGGCTCTTAATCATTTAACTTCACATCTTTTGAAAGCTCCCTTTTTGTCAACATAAGTTTGACTTCAAATAATAGAAAATTGGCATATGTTTCTGCTTAAACTTTTTTGGTGCAAGTTATTTTTTTCCTTATTCCAGTAGAACAATTATTAAATAATTATAAAAACTAACACTGTAATAGTTAATTTAAATCTATTAAATTAGCTAGGTTGCTTCAAATAGTAATCAAACATTCCCTCCAATGTTTGTACACTGTTCGAAGATAATCAGAACAAACTGCTAAGCGGTAATGAAAGCAGACTTGATAATTAAATCGTGTAAAGTGGATTTAACTATTCGTAATTTTAACTACGTTAATTGCAGTACACTTGTAAACGATCTTCATCAGTAATTCTCGATGTCCATTAACTTGAGAATAATAAGAAAACTATTCATTAATAGTATCATCAGGAATAATATGTTAATACTGTCTTATACTGAACTAATAGTAACGTCTGGTATGGGAATTTATACAGAAATAACTTGAAGCATTTCAAAAATTCAAAGTAACTTACAAATAAGCATCTTGAATAGTATATTAGTTAGTTACAAAAGAGAAAGTGAGTTAGTTGCGAACTACGAAGCGATATAAAATTTTTACAATTGTTTGTATAGATAATTTTTAGTCAACAGTCTACTCTAAGGCTTCTCAAACTTTCAATATTTGTGGCTCAATATTCAATCGTAATTTCATCGAGCCCCCTCCATAGAATAACACAGTATTGAATTCAATAATACTATACTTTGACGCAAAAGTTACAATACGACTTTAACCTCCTAAGCACCTCCAGTGTATATAAACCTCTCACTCAATGAAAGCGTTAATTGCCCTGGACGTATATGTACGTCTTTCTGAAATACGATCTTCTCTGTGCTTTGCTATTCATAAAATATTCCGAAAGCTTTGAAATGCAATAAAGGGACCTTGACAGTGTTTGCTAAGGATTGGCTTATTTCAGAAAAGGTTTTTTACTTATAGATCCCTTTTCATCCCCCCAACACATCACATAAGCGTGCCTACATGGAAAACGGTAGCATTGGGGAGCGAATCCCGTAGATTTTTAATTGGCAGTAAAGGGATTAATTATAAATCGTACAAAAAAATTATCAAGATAAGTATTCATTTTTGTATGTAATTTTTTTATGACAAGCCATGGTGTCACTGGTAATTATTAAACATGTTCTTAACTTAGTATAGTAAAATTAATTATAAAATATATTTTGCAATACTGATGCATTTATAAGTATATTATATCAGTGCAAATGTGTATTTTACATTTTATTGTATCAATATATATTTTGTTTAATTACCTCCAGTAAATTAATAATTTTTTAAATAATCTTTTGTTTTCGATTTTTCAAAATGCTCGTGCCCCCCTCCCTCCCCTTGTAGAGTTATCATGCCGCTCTAGGGGCACGCCCCACAGTTTGAGAAACACTAGTCTACTCGGTGTCTTAGTCTTATACGTAGCGTGCCCACTTCGTAAGCCTAAACTTGAGAGTTCCACCCCGGTTGGAGTTGATAGATTATCTGGATTCAAAAATTGTAGGTACACATGTCAAGTAATTATGTAACGTGTAAAAATCCCTTCAGTACCATTGTACTTCATTTTGGTTCTCTCGGCAAAATTAAATTATGGTACTATTTCGCATCCATCAAGAGCTTGAATTTAAATTATCTGAAGCGAAAATTCGGTAGGGAGAGCCACCACTAGATGGTGCCAATATGAAATTGCTCTTATATTTAGGGATTTTTCCTGCCTGTAAAAGTTTAGTTGTTAATGTGTAGTTCATTAGAACGAAACATTTATGCTAAATATACAGTGTGATACTAGACTAAGTTATAAATCTGTTCGGTGAGCTATTTCAATCAGCAATGTTGAGGTATTCTTGAGCAAAAATTATGTACTATGAGCAGCAATATAGTACACTGTATATATACTAAATACAGAAATTTAACAAAAGAAATTGAATAAAAAAAGAAAAATCACTTTGCTTAAGGAAACTCAAACGATTATCGTGAACATTTAGATATCCGGTAATAAGCTCAAGAAATACAGCTCTTGGTAATAATAAAATTATACTTAAGATATAAAAAATGTGTTAATTTATCAATTCATTTAGATTTAATGATATGATAAGAAATGAAAGGGTCAAGAAATAAATTTTCGAGATAATCATTATTCAGCTTGTTTATTCACTGCAACTCTTTCAACTAAAATTTTTTAAGTATTTATGGTGTAAAAATTGTAGATTTTTTTCCAGAGAAAAATATAAAAGGTGATTACAAGTTATTGTAAAGTACAAAACATGTTAAAAATAAAAAATTATATATTTTATCTCATAGTTTTGAATCAAATAAAAAGTTTAAAAAAAATGCATCAACAAATAAATCTTAAAACTGCATTATTACATTTCCCAAATAACAAAAGTGTAAGCTATTATTGATTAGTCAAAAAGACCATAGAAAGTCATTAAAATACATTCGTTTAACTTTTATTAACTGTCTTCTGTATGGAATGTAATTTAAAAGAGGATATAATAATTTATCCCTTTAAGACCAGAATTATTTTTATCTTCAAATATTAAATTCATATAGTTATTAATACTATATGGACACCAATAACATTGGGGAAAATAATAAAAATTCCCCCCCCCCCCCCCTAGAATGTAGCGGTACCCCACGTCGTGCGGGTTGGGCTTTTTTTGTGAAAAAGGTCCCCCATAAAATTTTTCCCGAGTTAACATTTTGCTCTAAGTTGATAAAAAAACTCTTCATTTAACTAAAATTTTACAAAAAAAATTATTAATGGAAATTAAATTTTGTATTAATTCATTATTTATTTAGTGCAAAAATCTTTTGTTTTTGACAAATATAAATAACCATTGCATTTTTCACAACATGTTTTCGAATCTTTCGAAGTTTTCAAATCTGCACTTCCGAGGCCTTGAAATGTAAAAAATAAAAAGGTAAATTTAAGCCACCCGGGGTGGCCCGGATAAAAGCCATGACATTTTAACGGTAAATATAAACTTCGATCTTCTTAAGTGGAACAACACTGTGTTATCATCATCATCAGTTAAAATACTTTTGTTGTTGAACAGGTAGGGTGATAACGCTTCAATTATCTCTAACTTAAATTTTTAAACGATCCATTTTGATTTTTAGAGGAATTTTATTTGATATTGCATCGAAAGCACAGAAACCAAATTTAATAGCTAAATCAATGTAAAAAAATTTTTCAAAGACTTTTTTTGGGAAATAATTATCCCAAAAATTTTTTTTTATTTCAAGTATTCCCATGTGTTTTTTGCACTCATTTTGAAAATTTTTTTCCCCAGTATACGCGATTCATATGTTTTGTTTGCAGCATTGTTATCATCCCAAAGATCACTAAGTTCTGATCCCAAATTCAATCTGGGTTTATTCATCAATTGAAAAATTTCTTCTGTGAAATTTCCTTTTTAATTTAAAAAATTTTTGGTAAAAAAATTTAAAACGTATTCCATGAAAAAAAAGTAAAATGTATGAGATATTTTTTTTTTTAAATATATATATATATTTAAACCACACCGCATTAACTCCCACCTCAAAAACCATTTTTTTGGAGATGTTGAAGAGATATGGATGCAGATATCTATGGAGAGGATAAAAAGGCTATACTCCTCAACAAATGTATGGAAAAGAAAATTTAAATTCAAAAAATGGGAGAAAAGAAAAAAAAGGGGCTATTCATGGTGACCCCAAAAAAAATTAGGTTTATGTAGGCTTTTTTTGTAGGGCTTTCATCAAAATTATTAAAAAGAAAGAAAATTCGCCTGAAATACTTACCCTTACAGCTGTAGTGACTAAGTAACCCAACCACACGATCGTGCGGGTAACGAAAATCCCCAAAACCTAAAGACATTAATAGAATATAATTAATATTTTTTTTATTTTACAATTATTTAAACATTAATACAAATATTTGTATCCAAGGCAATTAGAAATATTTTGATTATTCCCTTTTTTGACAGAAAAAAAAGGCGTTTTTTCGTTGTATTTCCAAGTTGGTGCGAAGCGGGAAAGTAAAACATGGACTACAAAACCGGTTTGAAAAAAAAAAAATACTTTATACCTTCTAAAACGTTCAATCGCTGGATTCGGGAGTTTTACTTACCCCTTTTCCCAAAGAAAAAAGGTAAAAAAAGCCAAACCCGCACGATCGGCCGGTTGGATTTGGGTTAATTATTTCTTAAAAAAAATTTTTAAACAAAAAAAGGTGCAAATTTAAATTTAGAAATATATCAACACAAAATGAAAAAGGTACCATAATATTTATCAAAATAAAAAAAATTTATATCTAAGTAATTGTTAAGCTAATGTAATACATTCATGTTGGTGGAAATGTAATGATATTAACAAAAAAAATTTAAGTGGGCAATTATAGCATGGCGTGCTATATACGTTTAAAATTTTTCTCAGTTTCTATACTAATTATACAACAAGAATAATGACAATATTTTCGTTTTGAAAAGGTGTAGTTTTCTTCTTAACGAATAAGTTTGCACCGGTAAATGAAAAAGAACATACTTTTTAGAATTCTGTGTATATATTAAATTTAAAAATTTAAAAAAATTAAAAATTTAAAAAAAGAAAAATTTCCCAAGTTTCCTGTTTCACGAGCATCAGAATTGGTAAGAATTTTACAGCATTTTCTTCCTAGTTTTAAATAATCAAAACGATACTTTGTAGAAAAACATTAAAAGCAAGAAAAATATTCAAACATTTTGTTACTTAAAAAAAAATAAATAGAAATCTTCTCCAATTTACGAAGACAATAAAATGCATCAATAAACTTAAAGTATCAATTAAAGATAAAAATGTATTTTACTCGAAAGCATATTTTGTTATAAGATTTATGCAACACCATCAAATTGTTTTATATAAAAATACATCAAAGCATCTAATGGCAATTTCAACTTCTTAGTTTGCAGTGAAAAAGTTTATCTCTCACTGCAAAATGTAACATAAAAATTGACGCATTATAGGAAGAGTTATGAAAAAGGGACGAAACTGCTTACGATAAAATAAGCAAATCAAAAAAACACTAAAAATGTGAAGTCCCTATGCGAATATGGTTCATCTGTTGAACAAGCAAACAAATTTGAAAACAGTACGAAGCGTTTGTTTAGGGGGAAAATAATTGTACTCCTTAAAAGGGAAAAATTCTCAAAAAAGAAGGTTATTTCTTGATTTATGTTGGAGCTCGGTGAAATTTGACGATTCTAAATACAATGGGGAAATTTTGCGGTTTGGTAGAAGGTTTAAAAGAAACGGTGGTTTTAATTTTGCGGACTAAAAAGAAGAATTTTAAGGGGCTTTTTTAAATTTTTTTTTAAAAAGAAAAACCCTTTCCCGAATAAAAATGTAATTAAAAAAATTAAATGATTTTTCAAAAAAAATGAATTTTAAAGGCTCCAAACCCGAAAAAAGGAGGTTTGGTAATTTTAAGGGTTTCTTTTCCAAAAAGTTTCATCCTTTTAAACCCCGGAAAGGGTTTAAAAATGGGTAAAAAGCAAAAAGCCCTAAAAATTTGGCCTGGAATTTACAATAAAAGAATTAAAAATAATTTTCCAACCAAAAATTGATCTTCTAATAAAATTTTTTCAAGGGGTTTTTGCCCTATTTTTTTTCAATAATGAAAATTGGTTTTAATTTTAAAAATTCCATTTTTAACCCCAAGGCCAATCACAATGTCACATTGCTAACATATAAACTTATAATTTTTTAATTTTTTGGCCAAAAAAAAAAAAATTAAAATTTAAAAAAGGTAAAAAAGAAAAAAAAAAAAAAAAAACCGAAAAAAAGGTTTTTTTTTGGTTTTATGGTTTTAAAAAGTGAAAAAAAACACTAAAAAGGAAAATTAAATTTTTTAATTTTTAAAGCCCCCTTTAAGCCTTTTTAAAAGAAAATTTTAAAATTTAAAAAGGAAAAAAGGAGTTTTTATCCAAAATTTAAAAAAAATTTTTTCAAAAAACCAAAAAACCTTTTAAAAAAAAATTTTCAAAAAACCAATTTAAAATTAAAAAAATATTTTTTTTAAATAAATTTTTAATTTTTTAAAAGGAAAAAACAATGTTTTTCCCAATTTAACCAAACAATTATAAAGAAAAACTTTTTTGGAATTTTTAAGAAAGGAAAAAACAAAAAAAATTAAAAAGGGCATTCCCAAAATTTTATTTTCTTTAATGTTTTTTTATGTAATTTGTATTTGCTTATGTGTAACTTCATCAGAGAATTCATTTACCTAAAAGACCTAAAAGTAAAATAATGCAAATTTATTTTTTTATATATTTCAAGTAATACTTCTTTTATATAGATTTAACAACTAACGTTTAATAGATAATCAATTAATATTATTTGAATTGATATCATTTTTTAATTTGAGATTGATTTATTTGGAAAAGTATTTGTGTAATGCAATTAAGCTTTCCGTTTATTTCTTTTGAATACCGAAAATTTTTAAAAGATTACTTTCTTTTGTTATTTAGTTTTTATTGGAAAAAAAAATTTTCTTTTTAAAGAAAAACAATCAGTAAAAAGAATTTTTAAAAAATGAAAAAATTAAATTTTGCACATTTGGGTTTTATTCTTTGCTTATTAATTTTGAAAAACAATGACAATTATTTTTTCAAAGAAAGTGTGTTTCAAAATTAATGCAAGCGGGGAAACATTTTTACATTAACTAAGTCTTTAAAAATTTTTTAAAGAAATGCTAAGCGAAGTTTCACATATCATTATTTTGACACTGATCTGTAATAATAATTGTTTTTTGACAAGTAAATTGTATTTTATTTTTTGTATACATAAAAGTACAAGACTTTTACTAAGTTCGTCCTTATTTTTCAAATGAAGTCTATTTCAGAATGAAACTATTTATAAAACCATATTATTTAAAGTAATTTATTTTGTTTATTCCGGATTACTTAAGATGATGTTTAAGATTACAAACATAATTCATGGTTTCTTAGAAATGATAATACATATGAAGTGATTTAGTTAAATAATAATGTTGGCTAAAAGAAGTCATTGTATGTCTATGTAATTCTCTGCTAATAGTGAACAGTGTTTGAAAATCAAATATTTTAATCTAATTAAGTAATATAGTAGTACAAATTTTAGTTTATTCCCACTTAATGCTCTTTTTCCAAACAGACACCGGTTTCTTAACATTCAAAAATGATGATGATCTTATGTCTGAACAAAATATTGCGAAAAGTATGATACGTCGTTTATAACACTAAAACCATTAACAAGACTAATATTTACAATTTAAAAAAATACTGATTAAGTTTTCTACTTTAATGTTCGATTTCTACCACTGAATATTCATTGTTCCAGAGCTCATTTTCTCAGTCTTAAAGAAATAAATTTAGTAACATGCAAGCATTTGTTTGTTATTATTCATTTTAAGATTTCGTTTAAAATATTAGACTGAATTTCGTTAAACCAGAGACGAAATCTATAATATCGAAAAACTTTAGAATTTATAAGAAGAAAATCTTAAGTATAAGTCAACGTCAGTCGCAGGTGGTAACGAGGATCTCCCTCACGCGCTTAAATTAAATTTTGGCTTAACTGTTTTCTGAACGCTGTATGCAAAATGAGGAAATAGCTTTCGTAACTGGTAATCACACAACCCAATTTTTATTCAAAACTTAATTTATTTTGCTGATATGGGGGATATACTTGAATCTTGTTTTATATTTTTTTTCCTCTAATCCCGAAGTTTATCTTCAAGGAAATGAAAGATGAATATATTTAACTTGAAAAGAAATACTATAATTGAAGTTCATCTATAAGCATCAACTACCATTCTTCAAATAAGCAAAGTGGATGACTTAAGATGTTTTAAGGTATCCGGACTATAGTTCTGGAATCGTGATTTTAAAAAAGCGCATAAATGGATAATTTCATGATATTTAGTGTTACTTAGAATAGAATACATGTATAAAATTGTTTTAAGAACGTTTAGACAAAAAAATTATTTAAATGCAATATTTCGGCAAAAAATTAACTTAGAATAACCTTTTTTTCTAAATCTTCTCCTTTTGTAAAAAATGCTTCTATTATAATAATATTTTGCCTATATATAGCTCAGACCTCTGTACAGAGGCTCAACTATGATTTGTGAAAATTCACATTATTTTCAGATTTATAACAAATTAAAATAATTATTGGCGCTTTTTTCTTAAAATTTCTCCCCTCTGTTGTCGTATAAAACAGGGATAGCCCCACTTCTAAGTTATATATTTCAAAAATTCTAGTAGTGCAGAGGTTTGAGCTATACAGGCAAAATATTTTTGTAATAGAAGCAGTTTTCACAAAAGGAGAATGTTTTGAAAATGGGTCATTCTATGTTCCTTTTTTGTCAAAATATTGTGCTTAAATAATTTTTTATTGTAATACTATTCTTAAAACTATTTTATATACATTTTCTAATCAAAGTGACCCTAAATATCATAAATATTATCCATTTACACGCGTTTGCAAAATCATGCTTCCGAACGTAGTCGGATACCTTAAAGTAAAAATCCATATAATATCAATATCAACATATACTTTTAAAAATAGTTTTAAGAATTCCTGATTTTTATATAGAAAAGAACGCTTATGTTGAAAACATTAGACCAACTTTTTTTATTTAAATTTCATTTACATGGTAATTCGCTATCAGACCGACAAACTTGCAGCGTGTAAGGGGTACAGAGACGACTCGAAATCACATAGGAGTGAAGAATGACAAATGTCGTAGTTGCGAGCTATGATGCAAAGAAGCAGAGAAAAAGAACAAAAACAGCAACACATTCTACGGACAGAAACATGTTATTGAAAAGTTATGCAACAACAGGTGCAAAAAATTACAACCAGAAGTCGACTGGCTGGCCTGATAGAAGCGCTATATGGAATTTCTTACGATTTGGAACATTCTATGCTTCTCATCTATCCTCTCGGTAGCTACAGATATTTGAGCGATGATTCAACTGATGAAAAGGGCATCTTGTACAACAAACTCGTTATTTAACGCCAAAAGAAGTCCCTGCACTTTCAATCACCTGTTGTAGTATACCTTTCAATAAAATGTTTTCTGTCCCTTTAATGTGTTGTTGTTTCTGTTTTTTTTTCTCTGCTTCAATGCACTACAGTTCGCAACTACTGTATTTGTGACCCTGCTTTTCTATTTCTTTCCCAGGTTTCTCTGTAACCCTTACACACTCTGCAAGTTTCTGGGGCTGGTAGTGAATTATCCTGTATAATATAAACTGCTCGTTATATGTAACAGAAATAGGTGTTTGTTATAATTCACCATTAACTTGTTGATATGTAGCTAAATTGATTATGTAATTGATCAAATTGTTAAAATCATGGCAGTTATATTTCTTATTATAGCACATAGGTATTTCATTTTATAATTAAAAACTTTTTTCAAGTACAGAAGTAAAATTATAAAAACCTGAGATATATACTTCATTGCCGCCCCACCCAGTATGTTTGTTATGACACTCGGCTTGTAATTGAGTGGGTACGGGTTCGAACTCGAGTAGGGCAAATATATATCTTCGTTAAAAGAAATCGGATTTTCACCCAAAAGGGATTCCTGTCTCGAAAGTAAAACAGCATACCCCTTCTGTTCTTTGCTGGGATCATCGTTTGTAATAAAATCTGTATTCTTCTATGATTTTGTTATATGTTTCTATTCATTTATCTCACGTCTTTCATATGTATCCCAGTAATAAACACACAACAACTTCATTTTGAAACTGGATTAACTGGTATTAATTTATTGCATTAATTTCTCTTTGATATTGGAATAAAAGTATTAAGAAAGCAGTATTTGTTTGATATTTTTGAATTAATTGATTCAATTTTTTAAATTATATCTCTTCATATTTTATAAGGAGTTTATAGAGTTCATCATCAAGTTACAATAATTAGAAAACCCATATTTGCTAAATTTAAATAATTTCCTTTATTTTCATTTTGTTCAAACAATTTTCTATACAAAAAAGTGTTATTATTAAAGTAATAACATAATACACGATTTTGTACGTGCCCTTATCTTTATTTCTTGGACAGTTTTAATGTAAATAAAAATGTCAATCACATATAAATGAGCATAGCATGTGTGTATTTGTTTTTCATTCTTGTTCAATTAGAATAGTTAAAATGCGGTTTTTATTTACAAATTAAGAAAAATATATTAGTTGTAATAATATTTATTACATAAAACCATGTTATATTTAAAAATTCATTGCATAAAATCAGTGGAGTAAATTATTTGCTGCATTTGTCAGTTTCAAATTCACAGCTATATTTCCTCTTAACTTAATACAAAGTAATTAATAAAATTTCTTTAATTTTATCGGCAATAATAAACGTGTCATAAACTATTCTTGAAAGCCTTTTTGAAGTTAATGTAAAGTATTGAATTTGCGATGCACTTTGGACATATTTGACAAATCTTATTAAGGATAAGGCCATACTTTTAAACCCATAGAAGCATGTTGGATTCTTAAAGATTATTGGAATAGATTTTAAGTGGGATTTTGTTGGTCAATAAAGTAATATATGCTCAAATTAGGCAGATATTCCAAGAGAAATGTCAAGTATAAGGGAATAAATGTATTGTATGTTTCGCTTGCACAGTAAGTTTACTCTGTATTTGGTTTCCCTTTTCATTCTCCACTCAGAGATGAAGTTTCAAAATCCATTAGAACATTATGCGGATGATGATCCTGTATAAATATTGATAGGAGTAAAGAGGTATCTATATAATCCCTGATTAAACTGTATTTCCGTTTATCTTCAGCTGAAAATTCAAACTAAATTTAACTCTGTCTCTTTATAAAGAGATCAAATGGTGTTTTTGACAATGATCAATGGACAATATTCGATTCTACATCTCTGTACGTCATAATTAAAATTTAAAATAACAATGTTCGTCATTTCTTTCTTATTTTGCCTTAAAGTATAACTGACTCCATTGTCTTCTTTTATGATTTTTGTCAGATATTTTGTATAAACTTATGATAGTTTCTTTCATTTTTAGGCTGCGTATTCTCTTTTAGATGTGTCACTTTTATATATATTCCTGTTTGAGTTTTCTTTAGTTTTACCTATCAAGAAAATTCCCATTTCATCATTTCTACGAGATTCATATCAATTCTCTGAAATGTTCATACTACTAGTAAAATTTTATATTTAAATAACAAAATAAAAATATATGTGTCATTTTATCTCTAGTACCTTCACCATCAGGATTTCAAAGATTTGACGGAATGTAATAAGGGTAAAGATAAAAAAGTGTTCCTCTTTTTTTTAAAGGTATTTGTGTATCGGAAGTTTTTTTAGTTCATTTTGAATAATTGTCTTAAAATAATCTATCGTTCTAAGAAAAAACAATATATGTAAATGAACAAGTTTAGAACTGAAAAAAAAAAACAGTTTTAAGGAGTTAACCCATACAGTCCGTTTGAGCAAAAAATTTTTAAAGAAATTTATATATTTATATCTTAATTTAACTTCCTTTAAAAAGATCACGCTCAAATATATTTATATTTAAAACTACTTTAAAATCTATGCATCCCATTAATTATTAATACATTTTTTTGTTGAATATTGATTTCAAGCATTAATAAAACTAACAAAAAAGATGAAACCATTGTATTCTTTCTTTATTATTATTTATATGTTTTCAAGGATTTATTGATTTCAAGTATTAATAAAAATAATAAAAAGGATAAAAAAAAGTTGAAATTTTTTATTAATGCGCTTTCAAGGATTTTTATTCTTAAATATACTTTCACGAATAATCTTTTTTATGTCTTCGTTATTCGTACCCGTTACTGTTTTTCCACTGAATTCTAAGATGGGGAAAAAAATGCTGACACTGAGTTTGCTATAAATGGTTTTTATTATTTAGCTTGCATTTTTTCTTATTACATTCTTAATCAGTGTCAAATGTATGATTTACTGTCATCCAAAGTACCGGTTGTACTTGTTTTACTTTAAACCCATTTAAGGATTAAATTACAGTAATTATAAGTGTTGTTTCGATAAAGTATAAAAAAAAGGAAATATTATCTACGATGAAGAAAATTCATGTGAAATGTTGTATATATTTGTAATTTTTGTTTAATTTAAAATCCAGTATTGTTACATTCAAAGAACATTTTCAAATTTTGATAAAATTTAATGAAAACATCACAAGTGGGAACGAATGAAATATTCTGAAATTCACACATTCACAGGTATATTGATAGCCATTTTTTCAAAAAAATAATGCTCATTTAAAAGATTTTTTAATTATTTATTTATTTTTTGCTTGAAAATATCTTCGATGCTGTTTTATTGCCAATTAATTAAAATTTATACTTAATGTATAGTTATTAACTAAATTCCCATGTTCCCTGTTAAGGTCATGAAATATGTGGTTGACTAAAATTACTCAATAGTGATAGTTTCAATACTTCTTATGAAATATTGGTAACGTTATAATTCATTAGATTTATAATTGTACTTTTTGAAAATGATACGCAAAAAAAAAATTAAAATTTCAAAACTTTCTAAATTTAGAATCGTTATGTGTCCTGATTGTTAACTTTACGCTGTTGAAATTTTTTTTATCTATTTAAGCTATGAATATACAATTTTCAAAACTCTTCGGAAAATACTTCTTCATGTATGTAGCATTAACATACAGTATTTAGATTATTTAATATAATTTTGCTTTAACATAGGCAGATAGACAAGTATTTGTATGAAAAAGACAACAATACAATAGTTATTCTTTACTGAAACTATATTTCTAACATTTTTCATTATTTCTGTATTATAAAGCATAGTTGAATTAAGTCAGAATAATGAACTGTTTCGGAATAATCTGTTCACAAATAAACGAACATTTTAATTTACCAGCAACCAATTTCTACGAGATGCATTCCTGACATCCATATCCTTCATTTCCGTTCCTGGTCTCTATTTGAGTTAAATAATAACCCTTGAATTCATGCTACCTAAGCTTGATTAGAATTGATACCGGTTCTTCTGAAGTCTTTTTCAGATATAAACTTTAATAATACAAAACATTGCTAGTCGAGAAGTTTTAAAAAACTGCTTAAGTTCTCTACGTCACATACATATTGAAGTTTTTGTGATCCATATAACTGATTTGGACATGAAAATTTACATAAGATGTGTGCTGTTAAATCTATTCCTTATCAAATAGAGGCCCGTGGTAGATTTACATTAAATCTCATTTTTCGAGTTAGAAAATAAGAATTTACTAAATCTGGGTGTGTGTTATAATAGCAAAACCAAATTTAAGAAGGAAAAGTTACCTGAGAGAGAAAATACCAATACTGATTAATAAATAAGTAATATGTTATAATAATTAATAACGGAAATAATGATCTATAACAGTTACACAAAACTCTTCTGTTTGAAAACATGTGTTAAAAATAATAAGTTTAAAATTGATAATTAGTAAGAATCATGAATTGTACGTTAATAATTATCATATAGCATAAAAAGCGTGAATTTATTTTAAATTTGTAGGGATTATTATTCATCGTATAAAGTTAGCAGTTGTTTTAACTACATCCAAATAAATCTATTTTCACTTGTAAAACGCTTCGATAGCTTTTGTTGAAAAAAATATTGTAAACTACATTGTATAGTACAGATTTTTCTAAAAGCAGAAGTAGAAAATTATGGAAATTAACTTTAACAAAGGAAAAGGATCTTATATTGGTGTATAAAGCTATAATAGCATTGTTTCCTGATAGTGAGCACTTTAACAGTGCTTCATGCTTTCAAATTCAATTCAAATTTCCGCACTTGTGCCTATGTACTCTCTAAAGATATTCAGAGTAAATAGATTATGAGTAACGGTGACATGCTAGATAATTGCTAATTAAAAGGAGCATAGTGGAGCGATAAGTATTCAGTTTAATAACTTATCCGCTTTAGTAGCTTTACAAATGTGAATAAATTTAGATATACTCAAATTAGATTATTTAATTAGTAAATTATGTATTAAGGATACAATATAATTCTGGATTGTAACAAAATACTAATGTCGCCTTTGAGAATTTATCATCCTGAGACATACAAACAGTAAACTGTAAAATTTATATCACTCTATCATTAGTACACATTTACATATATATATATATAGTAATGCATACACACATATACTATGTGTCTACATAGTAGTTGGGCCAAAAAAAGATTTATTTCACATAATTTACTTGAAAAACTTTCAAGTACATATTGCCTTAAGATGGAGAAATAGTCCAAAATTTACTATTATCACAAATATTTCACATAACTTCCTTTCGTTACTATGCAAATGTCGCATCGGCAAATCGGTTCTTGCCACAGATTTGTCAGTATGTTTCCGATAATCAAATTAGTTGCGGCGTACACTTTTGATTTTAGTTCAGGAACACATGTAGCAAATGACGGCTTGTACACTTGATCTTTTACAAACTTCCATGCTCAGGAATCCAGTGGTAATCATGATGGTCTCTAAATAACACCTCCACGAGCAATCCAAACGGGTACATCAGAATTGAGGTAAGATGTAACGTCATTGTGGTAGTGGAAAAGGTACAATCACATTCAAACGAAAAATTAAACTCCTGGCATTTTTTCCTTGATGATTAGCATAAAGAAAATCTGTCGCATGTTCAGGTAAATGATTCCTGTAACAGTCTTTAAAGCCAAGAAAAATTGGTAGATCACATTCGATGAGCTCACTACATAAAACACGTTTACCTTGGGGTTATTCCTTTCATTTTCTAGGATGACATGAAGCTTTTCCCCCAAAAGACCCCTAACGCCCATTATGAATACGCTTAGCATGCATTCCTACTAGTATGACTCGGAATGGGTCGATTTCTTTTAACATTTCGAAAGTTCTTAATCTAAAAAGTGCTCAACTGATTTGTAGGCACCCAGTGTAATATAAAAAAAAACATAACTGTGTTTACTGACTAAAACTAAAAAATAAGAAAATAATCATATAATCATGAAGATATTTATAACAGATAATTCCTTTTTTCGTCTAAATAATGCTCCTTTCATTCCCTTGTATTTTTCTTATAAGAAAATTATATCAAAAGCACATTCTAATTAAACCTTCATAATTAGTTAACTCGAGTAAATTGAATAATTGCGGCTTATAAAGGTACTCCATGTTGCCAGATGCTCACACGGATCGATGTGAAGAAACTTCCAATACTTTATCACAAGTTTTGGGTAGTCAAAAGGCCAAGCAGTATAGAATTAATGAAGGTAGATAGTTATTAAAAATGAATCAGCATTTTCGAGATAGTAAAACTGCTTTAGTATGGATGAGGTTGTAAACTTTATCGACAAATTTTAAATTTTGTTGAACGAACAGGATTCATTTTACCGCTGCAGAAGTTTAAGTATAAGCCTGATGTTAAATCGTAAAATTTGATAGTTCGTTACTGAAACTTTCACGAAAGAAACTATAATATATAAAATGATGTTGCAATATAAAGTATCCAAATTGGCAAAATTTACATTTTAATATAGTTTGTCCTGTAAGCAAATTATTAAATATAATTTTCTATAAATTGTTAGGTCTGATTTTTGCATGATTATTTGTGTTAAACACATATTAAATTAGATATCAAAATTAAATAGTTATGTTAAATGCATTTCCCCATAATATTTCTTTAAAAATCGAAATGAAACTTCTTCAATGGATTGAAAAATCCTTAATTTAAAATTCAAATTTGCTGAATGTATAAAATAATCCTATAAATTTGCAGTTTCATTTTTACCATTAAGAAATCCATAAACCATTTAGTTTCAAACCATTTTATCAACATTTAACGTCTGGGATGTTAGTCATGATGTTATAATTTTTACATTGACGAATTCTTAGATTTGATCACAATGTATTTATTCTTCATAATGCCTATTACATGCAGAAGGTATGATATACTGAATAAGTATTATTTTGTACGTTGATAAATAACTTTTGTTGCATCACACGACACACGCATATATATATATATATATATATATATATTTTAAAAATTTTTTTGAAGTTGCCCTCAGGGCCCTTCCCCTTGATTATCAGCGTGAGCTAGGGTGTGGGAAAACGAAAGAACTGATTCCCTTATCTTAATTTTTTTTATTAAGATCTTGAAACTTAAACATCTAAAAGACTTTAAATAATATATGTGAACGAATCTATATAAGGGGGGTTAAACCACAAATATATTGTGTATATATATATATATATTGTGATTTTTTTTTATATTGATTCCTGTGTTGTGATTGAATTATATATATTTAAATATATATATATATATATATATATATATATATATATATATATTGCTCGTCCCGTAAATGCCCCCCCCAACAAAGACAAGAGATAGCACAAAAAATTTATTTGTAGAAAAAAATGTTGCCCAAAGTATAAAAATGATTAAATTTTAAGTTTTGTAAAGGGGGTTCCTGCCAGAATCACATCCGCCATTTTTGGGAGATCACCACGCCACACGCCCACATTGATTCAAAGAGACTTTTTTTTGGGGTACAGAACCCAGGCCCCCACGTTTCCGTTATCTGTGTCAGCCGGGGGGTAATCTGGGTCAACGTTTAAAACCTGGGCCAAATGTTTTTATCGGTGAAACATCCGGGGAGCAAACAGGCCAGGGGGAAACAATTCAATCTGGTGATTGACAAAAAACCCGAGAATGGGGTCACGTGTGGTTAAAACTTGTCAGTAAAGCGCTTCATTCCATTCTGCCCCACATCCTTCTTTTCCCCATTGGAGGCGGAGACGTCGTGATTCTGCGTCAAAGTTAGATCAAACAATGGCGTCTTGCGGGCGACCACCCCTGTAAACGGCGTCGAAGGTATGCGCAGACATTGAATGATGCGTTACAGATAAAAGTGCTGTGCGGTTCGGATGTGACTGACGCCATCACTGCCATGCCACGTTCGCCTGTCCTCACGGAAGTGATGCACTGAGGGATGCGTCGACCACGCGGGCCGTCATACCCCGTGCATCCAACGGTCCAAAAATCCCATTACAGTTTTTGGTTTGCCCAACGACTACCGTTTTCCTGAAAGATAATCCACAATCTCGGTATGCCACTATCCTTCCTCTTCGAACTCGGATACTTCATCAAAAGCGATCGCTTTTTTCTCGAGACATAACTGATCTTTTTTTTAAAAAACCACAAGAAAAACACAAATTCCGAACTTAAAGTCGTCGAAATCCCCCTTCCAAAAAGCGTTTTGAGGTGGCACCACAGACGTGTGTGATGTGTAACTGTGCTAAACTTCTGATCATTTGCATATCTCCCCCCGCTAATGTATGTTGTAAATTTTGTTATTTGCAAACTTTCCCCCCAGGGGGCATTTACGGTGGCCCGTGTATATATATTACCGAAAAACGCCCGACCACTATCGCTAACTCGCCTAAACCAAATTTTAATAATCAAATCCAAATTAAATAGTCAATTTACCTTATTTGATGCCTATCCCAAACTTGCTGGGAAATTGCGTTTTACGAAGTGAATGGTATGCACTTTTTAACTTTTACCCATGTCAGAATAACTTCTTGCTGCCGCTTAATTTTTTCGAACCTCTTTACGCTTGAATCATTGATTATCAAACATTCCTCAAATTGCCCCGCTTCTCCTTTGATATTGAAAAGCTTCATAATTTTCATCTTTCTTTCACGCTTCACTTCTTGGGTTAGGTTGGAAAAGAGTTGCCATTAATTCTGGTTCCCAAAGAACCCAAAGGATATGTTAATGAAAAGATGCGTGAGCTGAGTCACAAACTTTAACATAAATTTAAAGGAGAAAAGCAATTCACTCATTCCTGTTACTCATCAAAAGATCTCCGGAACTATTAGACCTGCATACTTCAAATTATGTAAGCATATTTCTTCTGTTGACTAGACATACGCTAAGATAGGTTTTCGTTGATCTGGGAAGTTGGATTAGTAATTATAACTTGAATATCAATTGATCGACCAAAAAAGTGTGACAATAATTTGAGTAGCTTTTGCCCGAATATTCCAACCATTACATATATAGGTATTACATTGTTTTGCAAGAGGATAATTTTATCGACCAAAAAAATTTTTTTAAAACCCTCACCTTTTATTGGAAAAAAATTTTCCCTTTTCCGAGTTTTGTTAAAAATTTTCCCCTTTTTTTCTTTTTTTTTTTTTTTTTCTTTTTTTTTCTTTTTGTTTTTCCCAAGTTTTGTTCTTTTTTCTTTTTAAATTAATTTTTTTTTTAAATTTTCTTTTGTTTTCCTTTTCACTTATAGTAAATTATTCTAAAGATGGTATGTCTGTTTTAGATTTAAAAAGTATTTTTAAAAAATATATAGGTATATAAAATTTTGTAATAAAAAGGTTTTTAAACTGTGGGTCCCCCTTCCCCCATGGGCAAATACCTTACGGGGGAAAAACGAGCATGTTGAAAAGTCAAAAACAAAAGATTATTTAAAAAAATAATTATTTTACAGAATGTAAACAAACAAAATACATTTTTAAATAACAAAAAATAAAATACGCATTTGTTCTGATGTAATAAAATTATAAATGCATCAGTACTGCACAATGTATTTTAAAATTAATTTAACAATGCTAAGTTAAGAACAAGTTGAATAATTAACAGTGACCCCATGGGCTTGTCATATATAAAATTATATACAAAAATTAACACTGACCTTGATTATTTGTTCGGTTTATAATTAATATCTTAACTACTGATTAAAAGTTACTCGATTAGCTCCCCAGTGCTACCCTTTTTCCCGTAGGTGAATGTTTGTGATGTATTGGGGGGGGAAAAAAGGAATAAATAAACAAATTTTCTAAAGTAAGTAAATCCTTTGCAATCACAGTCAAGGTTCATTTATTACATTCCAAAGCCTTCGGAATAATTTTATGGATAGCAGTGCACAGAAAAGATCGTACTTTGGAATAGGTAAAAATACGTCCGGGCATTTAATGATTTGGCTGAGCGAGACTTTTATATACACCAGTGGCACTTAAAGGGTTACAGCCTTATTGTAGGATTAGCGTCAAAGTATAGTACTATAGAATTCAATACATTGTTATTGCATGGAGGGGGATTCGATGAAAATTATTATTGAATCTTGCGTTGTCAATATTGAAATTTTGTGAAGCCCTGATGTAATAATTAACTATTTATTATCCATAGTGGTATCGTTTCCACATCCCTTGCTCAATATTTTAGGCACTCTTGATAAAAAAATATGATTAGTAAAGATTCTGCATTAATTTCTGGTAAATATTATTATAAACTGTTGATTATTTTTTATTTTCTTTCAGTAAATGATTTTAAATGAAATTATAACGTTAAACATTTCATTTTTATAAATAAATTGTACACATATATTTCTCAACTAACATAATTCACAAAGGATTTTATAATAATCATTAATGAACTACCTTATTTTAAAATTGTATGATTATGAAATATGTTATTCTTCAACCTATACTATTTTTAAAAAGATAAAATGAGAGAAAATGCAGCTTTTCTCCAAAAAAAAAAAAGACAATATAAGCAATTTTGTCATGGAGACAATTAGTATTCTATGTAATTACACAAAACTAAAAACTCATTTCAACAGACTACTTTCAGTTAAGTATATACTTTGTAACACAAACACTTTCAACCAATAAAGTAAAATGATTCGCATAGTTTGAAAAAAATTTAATGAGTTTTGAACAGGATGTCTCGAAACTCGACATCAAACAGGCACGGAGTGAAAGAGGAGGTAGTTCATATTAGTTATGGGTAAAATAAAAAATAAAAAATTCTATTTCATTTAGTTAAATGATGATTAGCATATTTTTGACCTCCCTCAATAATATCGTTAAATACTGTGACAGCAAATTTCACAATTTCACAGAGTCACAGACATCAACTTAAGTAGACAAGCTATTAAGTACACTGAAAAGCCGGCGCTACATGTCTGAGGTGTTGGAGTCCGTGGTCCTCCCATACATTCAGCGCTTGCTATCTGTCATATCCTCCCAACAGGATAATGCAGGACCACACGTGCCACACAATGTTCAAGAGTTCTTCTTTACCCATCAAATTGAATTTCTTCCTTGCCTTGCTTCTTCTCTCGATCTATCACCAATCGAAAACGTGTAGTCCATGCTTGCACAACGACTCGCCCGAGATACACCACCCGCTGCTACACTCAGATCCACTTTGGCAATATGTGTCAGCCGAATGTACTGCTGTACCCCCAAGGATACATCCAAAGCCTCTTTGATTATATGCCGATGTTTACAGTGGTTATAGCCAACAATGGGGTACAAACAACTTTTTTTTGTCATCATCCCTTTGTACAAAAAGGCTGTAATTGTAATCTTTGATCTTTTTACAACATGTTATCTGTCAAATAGTCGTGGTTTTATAATGAGGATTTTTTTAAAGTAAAAATTTTGGTTGTTAGGAAGAAAAATACAAGTATTGATTAAATTGGGTTTAATTGAATGGTACAACTTTTAAAAACTTTCCTGGGATTGCATATAATATTTTTATGGAGAGTCAAAGCTAGGTGACATTTTCTCAAGTCCCATTTCGAACAAACGACACTTATTTTAACTAAACTACCAGTGTTGTGCCCAACTTTTGGCTCTGAATAATATCATGGCTATATAAGAGATAACGTTACAGAAAAAAAACACTGTAAAATTAGGAAATTTGTGGTCAAGATTATTGATGAATGGGGTATAATTTTCCAGATTTTAAAAAAGTTAGGGTTTCACTTACCCGTTATGGGAATTTTTCCCCCATATGACACCCATTTTGATGATTTTCTTTGGCTTTATTCGTTTTTTTCAATAATACTGATAAGATAACACGATTAATGCAGCTCGGTATTTAATAAAATAAGCTCGAGTTTAAACTTTAATAGGTTTTATGTAAATATATGTTATTTGCTTATGCAGAACCAACTGTTTTTTTTTTCATTTTGAAAATACTCAAAAAAATGAAAAAAAAATAAATTTTTTTTAATGTAAGATTCTTTAATTTGAAAGAAGTATATTTTTAAAATGTCCAAAAATACAGCTTTAGAACTATGAAGTATTTCAGTTATTTTAAGTCATTGATTTACAAAAGACATATTCTACTTGTAATACTGTATAAAGTTTATTTATCAACTAGCAAGAGGGTATTGCTTATACTCTCTATATAAATATCATTTACGAAGTAACTGATTTTTTAAATAATTCTAATTATTTATGTTTAAGATAATATAATCTGTGGCCAGAAAGTTCGGTGAATGAGCCTGTAGAGGTCGCTGCTGTACAAGTAGAATATCAATGCGCCGCTTGTGGTAAAGGTCATTATCTGTTTGAACATATATGTAATTAGCAAGGTTCCAAGTGTGTTTATTCCCTGTTAGTTTAACGCCGAGCGCGAAAGGTTAATTGTGGACTGTGGAGGTGTACAAAATGGATCACAGAGAATAAACATGTTGTTTTTTTTTGAAACTTAGGAATTCGGGGGAAAAAAAATCAGAAATGTAAAAAAAGTTTGTAAAGATGAAGCCCCACTAAAAAGTGTTTAAATGGTTAAGCGTTTCCGGGGAAAGGGGGGTAGCCTGAAAGATGCCTCGAGAACGGAAGGCCGCTACCCACCCGGAAACTTTAAAGATTAAAAAGCGGAAAAAAGACGTCGTTTGCAAAGCAAATGATTGCTGAGGAATGGGAAACGCCCATCATCACCGAGGATTTGGGTAAACAAATGCTCTGCTGCAGAATCGACCCCCCGTTTAACCCTGAAAATGGTCGGGTTTTTGGGGGGAACCTCATTGAAGGCAAATGGAGACAGAAAATTTTCCCGAACAACATCGCAAAGGGGATGGGGGTTGATGTCTGAAGAGATCCCCAAAATAAACGACAAAGTTTGGAGTGGCGGACCCGTCGTTGCCTAAAAAAACCCAAGGTAAAGGTCGAAGAAATCGCGCTTAAAGACAATGCTCATCACATTCTTCGACTCTATATAAGGGTCTCGTTCACAAATAAATTCTCCCTGAGCGAACCACATTGAATGCTGGTGCGTTCGTCGAAGTTGTGAAGCGTTTACTGTAACGTATCTATCGCATTCGCTCTGAGTGGACAAAGCAAGGCTCTCCTGGACTCTTCTCCACAGTAATGCCCAACCACACATCGCTTTGGTTGTACGGCAGTCGCTGGCCGCGAATGGAGTTGTGACACTTGATAACCCCCACCCCTTCCTCATTCACCTGATTTAGCAGCTCTGTAGATTTCTTCCTCTTCCCCAAATTGAATTCTGCCCTGAAAGGAAAGATTTACATGCATCACCGACATTCAAAGCAAACGACGTACATGTGTTTTCTAGGACTTATATACTCGTTCTCAACAGTGCATTATCATCCATGGAGATTATTTTGAAGGACAGTAAATTGTATTTGATGCTGTATAATACTGTATTTAAAATAAAAATTCATTCACAGAACTTTTTGGTCACATGTGTTGTAGTTAAATACATGAACAATCTTTAAGTCTACTTTCATTTAATTAAAAGAAGCTTTGTGTATTTTATAAATAAAAAAAAAAAATATTTTAATAAGGCTCAATTATTTTTATTTATTATTTAATGATAATCGATAATTTACGACAAAAACTCGAGATTACTTTTCAAGAAGAGCCCTAAATTTGTATTTATTATGCTTGAGCGCCTTTAATCATATCTTGTGATCTTATACCATAAGCTTTCTTTGATATCTGTAGTTTTTTGCGAATAGGAAAATGCCTTACAACGACTGTGATCTGCGGATTAAAAAAGAGAGAGAGAGAGAGAACAAAACGAGATGGAATTTCGTCTTCTAGAACTTGGTTTTTTTTAATAAGCAATCTGTATAAAAATTTGTTCCGGTATTGTCTTTTTATTTTTATTTTGAATACTCTTTTCAGAGAAATGCAAAGGCTTTATGCTGCGTTTTGAAAGAATCGCGCGTAAGTATTTCTGACATTCTCTAAATTGTTCCTTAAAGACCAAAGAAAGAATGAAAAAAAATGCTTTCTTGAGAATAATTATAGTCTTATTTTTATAGAATTATATTTGTATTTCTTTTATTCAAAAAGTTAAAAAAAATAATTAATTTCCATTATTTTGCAAGAAATGTTTTAATAATGATGCCTCGGAAAGATCTTTTTTGTATGATTATGTTCTAAAGAAAACGCGTGCTTTTTTTCTTTCTTAATAGGAATAATTTAGTAATTACTATTTTTATTTGAATTGCATGTTCATAACAAAAGAAAATAATTTGCGTAGCTCAAATATTTGCTATAGCTCTTTGATTTCTTTTTAAAATTAAAAAAAAAGATATATTTTATAGATATGTGGTTAAAAAATTCCGCAGCTAATTCTTACCCAAATTTCCATTGCTTGATTATTCAATTGTTTTTAATGTAGCAAAGTTTCACTTTTGTAAGGCATTAAAAATTTTGAGAAAGGCCGGAAGGTTAAATCAGTTTATAAATAATTTACCAAATCTTTATTTACTGAACTTGCATATCTTTCTAAAATTAAAATAAATGTTCAAGTCGTTTTTATTATAATTATTTAAGCAAAGTTAACTATTGTAATACGAGAAACTATATCAAATAATGCATTTTTAATAATACGATTTTTTATTTATTTTTAAAAAGTAAATATTTTGATAATAATATTAGTTATAATGTTGTAGAATACAGCATTCACACACACACATACACATTTAAATTATAATACATAATGTAACAGAGTAATCATTCTGCTACCTAACGATTATTACAGTATGGTATCATATTTAAAGCTGCTACAGTTTATAACAATTATTAATTTGCATAAATATTAAAAGTTTCTTTAGTTATGCTTGTTCATTGTATGCTTGCTCGTCATAATAAGCAAATAATATTTCTTTAAATATATATACTAAATAAAAATGTAACTATTATTTCAATTTATAAATATTCATTTTACGTCTATAAATTTTTCTGAATGCAAAAATCATAGGCACGCATGTCATATGATTATGTGGCCTGTAACAGTGTCTATTTGGCTCTGGACTCTCAGTAAAAGTAAATCAAGACAATATTTAACATCGAGTGAGAGCTTAAATTAAAATTATGTCAATTATCAAAATTTTGTATCAAGAGCCGCAACTAGATAGTACCACCATGAAATGGCTCTCACATTTGAGGATTTGCCGTTTCTGCTAAGGCTTAGTTGCCAATACGATACATATTTGAGAGGATAAAAGACAAGATCTTGTTTCCTATTAATATAAAAAACTATTTTAACTGCAACAATTGAGTGTTGCCGTAGTAATAACTTAGGAGAGATATTGGCAATATTTTATTAGACAAGACTATTAAAACTGATTTGACCCAGAAATGCATTATTCATAAGCCTTTAAAATAAATGTGTAGAATATGCAATCTAAATTGTTTTAGTTTTGATGAAATTTTTTAACATATTAGGAAAATTTCTTAGCATTAGGAATGAAATGTCAAATTCTACTGATCTGATGCTTCCACTATTATTTCTTTTTAATGTTTTTCAAACTACAGTATTGCAAAATCTTATATTTACTCTGGGAAATGAGCATTCGATAAAATTGTCAAGATCTGTTTCCTCCACATCCAGAGGAATTAAAATATTACGCGATATTATTTTAAGGGACTAACCTATATAAAAATAATAACCATTTATAACCTAAAAATTGAATTCTTTTTATATATTCGAGCAATATTCGTTTGAGAATGGTCTTTTGATGGATATACTACTTTTTAGAGCTAAAAATTGATAGAAATAAATTGAAAAATTAAAACAAATTTTGAGGCATTTTTAGCGATGTCTGTAATTTTACTTAATATTTTCCTCAATAACATTTCCCAAAGACGAATTATATTTTATCTAACCACAGTCATAAAATATTAGTATTCTGAGGCAGTTATTAAAATATCATGACAGCTCTTAAAATAGTAACATTATTAAGACAGTTTTAATAATTCCGTAATTTATGTTCGTATTCATCGTATATTATTCAATGTATATAAAATTTTGATAGATGAAAAAAAATTCAAAAATTGGTTTTATTTATTAATATTTATTTTACATTTTTTTTCTTAAATTCTTCTTGTTTGACAAGTACAATATAAACTCAGAAAAAGATATCATTTATGAAAAATATTCACTGAAATTATTTGAAAATCAGTTACTTCTAAGTATATTTAGCTAATGATTTGAAAAGACAAAATATTTGCGAGGTATAAACTTTAAAATAGTTTTCTCATTTTCTAAAGTTCACTTTAAATGTTATTCCTTCCACGAATATTTACCAATAGCCTCTACATTTCATATTACGAACAATGAATATCAAAAATTAGAGATCCGTTCGAATATTTGCTAAGTATCCAATATACAAATCGCATTAACAGGTCTGAATTTTTTCATTACGCAATAAAAGCATAAATTTGGAAATAGAATTTGAAAATATGAACAATTTAAATAAATTTTTTTTTTCTTATTTTAAGTCTTTTTTCAACTCTGTATCTGACAGTCAAAAAACATAAATTAATAAGCAAATAGTATATTTTTAATTTTGGAAAAATTTGTTAGGACAAGTATGGTAATAAATAAAAGATTACACTTGGTTCAATATTCCGCATTATTTTATTAAACAACTATTATTTCTCTAATTCTATAAATAGAAGTCTACTAAATACAATATACTTGTTAAATATTAGTTAAAATTTTAGGTAGATTTTTTTAATGTATATTTTATTAATTATCAAAGAAATCAGTTAAATATTATTTTTTTTCATTTCGTGAATTCTTTATCCATTTTCTGAATGCATCCAATGTTATTAAAATAAAATTTCTTTCATAAGTAACAATATTCCTTTTAAATAGTGCTAACTTATTACTTTGATTTTTAAATAAGTATAAATAACAATTTATCTATTTAGTTTCTCCTTATAATTCTGAGATTTTGTTAATTGTTGCTAATAAAATTATTAATTTATTAAAAATATACAGTTTTAAAAAAATGCAACGTTTTGGAATGTTTATATAATGTGATATAAATGTAATACTCAGGAGTCTTCAAAATGTTTGTTTATAAATTATTTATATTAAACATGATTTAATATAAGCTAATTTAAAACTCCATACAAGTTTCTTTAAAAAGAGATGCTACAGATACAAAGGATTCAAATCTTGAAAATCAGTGCATGCAAAATGGTTTATTTATTTAAAACTCTTTAATAAGTAGACGGTTATGGCTTAAAATAAACTAAAGAAATTTATATGTATGTAAACATAAGAATATAAGTTAACAGCTTAAACTCACAAATATCTTACACATCTTGCGGCAAAGTATGAAAGATTATGCATAGATGTAAATTCCATTCATTCAAAAATTAAATTATATGTTACCAAAGCCATTTAATTTTTTTTTTTGTTTGTAATTCTGATCATGAGTTTATGATGATAGAATGAGCCTACAGGAAAACATTGCAAAAATATGGGGTGGTTCTAATTTCATTCCAGCAAAAGATGTACAAAGGTAATTTTAATATCATCTTACAAATGAATATAAAAATAAACTGCTAAGTAAAATATAGAAAACAACATAATTATGTAGGAAAAATATTCAGCTCATCACACAAAATACATATGTATATTATACAACATAATAATATATTTCCATATATACACACCATCTGCTAGTTCGAGTGTATACTTCTCCTATTTAGCAAATGTTCTGTATTATAATTTCCATCTATAGTAACGCTATTCAATTATAATTCTAAGGAATATGTTACTCATGGAAAATGTAAGAGTATTGTGCTAAATGATACTTGCAGGTAAACAGACATGTTAAGTTTATTGAATAATAAGATGCTTTGGAGAGTAGTAATTACTTCAAAATTAAATTAGAACGGTACGCGACAAACCTTAAAATAATTATTATGTCAGTAGCAACAGATAAATGAATCATCTTTCCCAAAAAATAGAAAATTTATTTTCAGCTCTTACACATTTTTTTTAAAATTATAAACGTAAGCTTTTTTTACATAATTCTTGTAAATATTTTTTCTTTTCAGAAATACACTCATGAACACAAAAGTTAGTGAACCACGAAATAATTGCATGATCGTAACGAAACTTGGCAAGAAGGTACATGTCGGGAAAATATGCAAATGATTAGAAATGCAGCGTCATTGCGCTTTACATATATCCAGTAGAGGGCATTCAACGTAGTTATCCTCGGGGAGTATATAACATGTAACCAAAGCTTGTTTTAGTGTGCTGAATCGTTTACAAAGCAAGAGCTGAGGTAGACAAGTCATTGCGCCGTTTTTGAAGACAATATGAGCAGCTGTCGCAGTTTGAGAGTGGGGAGACTCATCGGCATGATGGAAACTGAGTGGTCAGCTAGGCGAGTAGCTCATCAATTAGGCCGCTCTGATTTTATTGTGAGGAAGTGTTGGCACCAGTGGATCCGAGAGATGTCATTTACACGAAGACCAGGCTCAGGACGCCCTCGACAGACCAGTCGATGAGAAGACCACCACATCGTAAGAAATGCACGCGTACAGCTAACTTCTTCAATGACCGCCATCCAGGCACAGGTAACACCTTCAATAGAGACCATTGTGCCTTTTCGAACCATACGAAGGCGCCTGGCTGAAGGACATACGGGATCGTGGCGCCCATTACTTGTGCTGCCCTTGAAGCCCACCCATCGACGCCTCCGTTTGAAGTTGTGCCTAGCACGAGGAAATGGACTGCAGACGAATGGAACCAGGTCGTCTTTGGAAACGAATCCAGATTCAATCTCAGCAGTGATGACAATCGTGTGCGTGTGTGGAGACCCCGTGGTGAACGCATCAATCCTGCCTTTGCTTTACAGCGACACTCCGCTCCCACTGCTAGTGTGATGGTATGGGATGCCATTGCCTACAGTAAACGGTCAGCCCAACTATTGATCCGTGGCACCATGACAGCCCAATGGTATGTCCATGACATCCTGCAATCGCATGTGTTGCCACTCATGCAACGGCTTCCAGGAGTCATTGTTCAAAAAGACAATGTTAGGCGTCACACGGCAAGGGTGTCACAAGACTGTCTCCGCACTGTTACTACCCTTCCTTGGCCTGCCCGATCCCCAGATTTCTTTTCAATCGATCATATCTGGATTCATTTGGGATGGTGAGTTGGGCACCCAACGAGTTTGAACGAACTAGATTCAAGGTTACAGTAAATACCGAACGAAATATCTCAAGACATCATACAGAACTTGTATGGCTTAATGCCCGGTCGTATCGCATCGTGCATTCGCGCTAGAGGGGTTCAACAGGATATTAAATCCACCGTTCTTTTGCGTTTTTTTCTGAAATGAATTATCCTTTTTCTTTGACTTTCTAATCATTTGCTTATATCAAAGTAGTCATTACGTATATAAAATTTCGTTTCATTTTGACGACTCCTTCTTGTTGCGCTAATTTTTGGTCCATTGCATAACATTATGCGTATATGAAGAATTTGTTGCAGATTTCATGTTTTTTACAACTTAATACTTGCAAAAATTAAAGCGTAATATAAGGATGGAAAACACTACCATTCTGTTTTCTCTGTGTAAGGTCTTAACAATATATAAATGATTAAAATAGAATGTAAACCAGTGATAAAACTATAAATTTAACATAATATGTATACATTATTTAAAACTTTCGTACACACAAAAAAAAATTTTCAAATAGATTGCATTGAAGACACTGAGGCACATCAAAACCATTTCAGTGGTGGTGCCAACTAGTGGCAGTTCTGACTACCAAATTTTAGACGTTTGATTTTTTTAACTAAACTCTATGGTCGGAAACTAAATATTACCGTAATTTTATTTTGTGCAGAGAGAACCACGGACAAATTGATACTCAATGAATATTTTACATACCGCATAATCATTTGACATGGGTGCGATTTTCGCATCTATAGACCCACCATCCGGGATCGAACCCATAACTTTTGGCTTATAAGGTGGGCACGCTAACTCTAAATCACCGAGATGGGTGCGCAGAAATATTAAAGAAATGTATTATACCTTATTCTGTTTAATCTATTAAATAATATATTACTTCTTGAATTTCTTGAAGTCCATTCATTTTGATTTGGTTTTATGTGTTTATAAGTTTTGAAACTTTCTTGTGGGAACTTATTTTTGATATTTGTATGAAATTTCTTTAATAATATTTCAAAAAAAAAAAATAAGGCAATGTTTCCTGAAATAACAGTCAATTCAAGATTGGTGTGTTTCAAGCAATGATTTTATTCTTGAAAAATCGTTCTCTTATCGTTATGTTATCCAATAATATATAGTTTCTAAGATTTGTTTTTAGTAATTCTTAAGCAAATTTAAATTATTTTAAATAAGGGAAGTATAGCGTTTTTAATTATTTTTGTTTATTATATTTTAGGACAAATATCCAAAAAATTTGTTTTAGGTATTTGTATACATGTCTCTGTAGCATATATGAGAGTATATTTTAAAATAAAATTAAGCTGTTAGAAACAAATTAAATTAACAGAGAAAATTTTTAATCACAAATTTCATCTCAAAAATTGTTAAAATATAGAATAGAAATCATAACAACATTCAACATTAATTAAAAATATCTACAATCAGATAAATTTTTAGTTGTAAAATAAATCAGAACTATCTTTTATAATTTTATAAGACAAAGACACTTCATTTCCCTTTTTGTATTGATATGTTTTTCATACAATCTTGGTTAGGTTGTAAAATATATTTTCACCTATTTTCAATAATAGTCCTAATGTAAGTTGATGAAGCTTATTCAATGATAAAGCTTTATCATGAATATTTCAAAATAAGTGTCATTTTTAGTAATTTTGTTACTTAATCAAACAGCTAATAAATTTTTTCGAATTTTCCTCAATACCAAGGTATTCTTTAGAACGTTATTCAAATAACTTGAAAATTATTTTACATTAAGACATTGTGTATTAAGTAAGAGAAAATTTATCGGTTAATATTTAATTATCAGATTGAGATATGTGTAAAGCTGTATGTTAATTACAAAAAAAGAAATACAAAAGCTGTCTTTTCTTTCTAAACAAAATGATTTCTAACAATAATTATAATATTGTTATGTTTTATTCTATCAAACAGGTATTCATTTTCCTTTTTATTAGCAAACAATTCTTTGTAAGCATCATTTTTGCACTATGTTCTAACTAAATACAATACAATTAAATTTTTATCATAAAGGGAAAATGGGAAATGCGCCGCGAAATTATCTTACACTAATTTTACTTTACAAAGTAGTTGTTAACGCAAAAAAAGTATCTTATGCATCATTACTCTTTATGAATAATTATCTTATAAATCATTGGAATAAATATTTTTGTCTGTATGACTGTGTAATGTTATTTGTAAAAGTTATCTAATTAAGATTACATAAGCAATTTTTGAATTTTTTATGCTCGTGACCAGCGATGTAAAATAACGTGGAGACCTTCAAAACACGATGCACTAATTTAATAAT